>JAJHUR010080103.1:0-10504 GCA_027495735.1 Lutjanus campechanus | reverse complement strand
ATATAGTCTGTTTATTATCTGTTTTTACCATCTGTGTATATTTGATAGGTTATATATCTATTTTTTAAACTTCTCACTATATTTTTATTTTTATTTTATATTTTTTATATTTTTATATTTCACTTCTATTTGCACTATATCTTTCTTGATCTTAAGGAGCACCTGTAACACAACAATTTCCCCTCGGGGATAAATAAAGTATTTCTGATTCTGATTCTGATAACTTTTAAAAGTGCATGTGACACGGCACTGTCCATGGAGATGGCTTCACGCAACACGTTGGAATTCTCTGGGAAAATAAAAGAAAGTGCAACAGTTAATCGAGTGTACAACCAAAGTAAAAAGAGAGATGACAAGCGGAAATCAAGTAACGCAAGCTATGGCAAGAGTACATCCTGGCAAAAGAGCAGCGTGGATGACAAGCAGCAGCAGCCACATCAGCCCTGCTACAGATGTGGAGGTAAGCATCCAGCTACTGTGTGCAGATTTAAACAAGAAAAATGTCACCATTGCACAAAAGTGGGACATATTGCACGCATGTGTAGGAATAAAAAGACACCACAGAAAACCCATTATGTCGAACAGGAGGCTGAAACAAGCTTGGCAGATGGGGATGATGAAAATTCGTTTGGACTGTACACAGTGTACACCGCTTCCGATGGAAATGAGGGCTATGTGGTTGACATGAACATTGAAGGCCAGAACATACAGATGCAGTTGGACACAGGAGCCTGCGTGTCTCTTGTGTCAGAGACCATCTACAAGAGATCACTCACTCACTTGCCACTTGGCCCATGTAAAATACCGCTGTCTACTTTTTCTGGAGAACCCATCCCAGTGTTAGGAAAGGTGACTGTAAATGTAGAATATGAACAACAAGCAGCCGAAGTACCATTGGTTATTGTGAAAGGCGACCGACCAGCACTACTGGGGAGAAATTGGCTCAAGAAATTTAAATTGAACTGGAAGAAAATATTCCAAGTCAAGGCAACAGGAGATGTTACTGATCCGGATGTGGCAGTAATTCTACAGAGGCACAAGGGGGTGTTTTGAGGAAGGGCCCAGCACCATCCGTGAGTTTAAGGCTTCGATCAAAATGAGGCCAGATGCACAGCCAATATTTAAGAAAGCAAACCCAGTGCCTTATGCTCTAAAAGAGGCCGTGGAGAAAGAACTGGACAGACTAGAGACTATGGGAATCATATCAAAGACAGACAAAAGTGAATGGGCTGCACCTATAGTGACGGTGCCGAAGGCAGACAAATCAATACGGATTTGTGGAAATTACAAAGTGAACATAAATCAGTGTGTGGAAGAGGAAACCTATCCATTGCCCAATACTGAAGATCTTTTTGCAACATTGGCTGGAGGCAAGTTGTTCACTAAACTGGACTTATCACATGCCTATCAACAGTTGGAGTTGGATAAGGACTCAGAAAAATACCTCACAGTTAACACACACCGAGGGCTCTACACCTACCACCGGCTGTCCTATGGAGTCTCAAGTGCCCCGTCCATCTTCCAGGCAGTGATGGATCAAATCCTACAGGGAATAGAACATGTAACCTGTTTCCTCGACGACATCTTAATCACAGCTGGTTCAAGAGAAGAACACCTGTGTAGGCTGGAGGAAGTGTTGAGTCGTCTGGAAAAATACAATGTGAGAGTCAAGCAATCAAAATGTAAGTTCATGACAAACAAAGTGGAATATTTAGGACACACTGTGGATAGTGAAGGGCTTCATCCCACAAAAGAGAAAGTGGAAGCCATTGTGAACGCGCCGAGCCCCACCAATGTCACAGAGTTACGTTCCTTCCTGGGGCTACTGAACTACTATGGCAGGTTTATGAAAAATCTGTCCATGCAGCTGCGACCTTTGCATGAGCTACTGAAACGAGAAAGTGTTTGGAAGTGGACATCGGAATGTGAAGCTGCGTTCAAAAGTGCAAAAGATCATCTACTACAGAGCACCTTAGTGGTTCATTATGACACCAGAAAGCCATTGAGATTAGCCTGTGATGCTTCGCCTTATGGTGTCGGCGCGGTGATCTCCCATGTGATGGAGAATGGGGAAGAGAAACCCATAGCATTTGCATCTCGTACACTAACTGAGGCAGAGAGCAAATATGCTCAAATTGAGAAAGAAGCCCTGTCTATTATCTTTGGAGTGAAGAAATTTCACAAGTATCTTTATGGGAGAAAGTTTACTCTCATTACCGACCACAAACCCCTTTTGGCTATCCTTGGGCCGAAGTCAGCAATCCCCACACTAGCTGCTTTGAGGATGCAGCGGTGGGCGCTCATACTGATGGCCTATAACTATGAAATAGAGTATCGCCAGTCTGCCGATCATGCAAGCGCAGACGCACTGTCCAGGTTGCCAAGCAAAGTCAGAGATGGCGCTGCAGAAGAAGGAAAAATCTTCTATTTCTCTATTATGGAGGACTCGCCTGTGAAAGCAAATGACATCGCACACTGCACAAACAAAGATCCGGTGCTCAGCCGAGTGAGGGAGCTCACTCTAAATGGTTGGCCAAGTCATGTAAGGGAGGAGACACTCAAGCCATTCTTTACAAGAAGAACTGAGCTATCAGTGGAACAAGGATGTGTTCTCTGGGGAATGAGAGTCATAGTCCCTCCAGCTCTCAGACTAAAGCTGCTGCATGACCTTCACCGGGGTCATCCTGGAATGTGCCGCATGAAAGCGTTGGCAAGAAGCTACATGTGGTGGCCCTGTCTGGATAAGGACATCGAAAAAACTGTACAAGAATGCAGTGCATGTCAGACAGTGAGAAAACTACCAGCAGCGGCCCCACTGCATTGTTGGAAATGGCCAACTCGGGTGTGGCAACGGATACACATAGACTTTTGTGAAAAAGATAAACAGTACTTTTTAGTTCTGGTTGACAGCCACTCAAAATGGTGGGAGGTGGTTCCCATGACAACCACAACATCAGCTAAGACTATTGAAGTTCTGCGCAGCATCTTTGCATCTTATGGACTATCTGAAGAAGTGGTTTCGGACAATGGACCACAATTCACATCAAGTGAATTTAAACAGTTCTTGAGAGGAAACGGCATCAAACAAACCTTGGTCCCAGCTTATCACCCAGCTTCCAATGGGGCAGCTGAAAGGTCAGTACAGACAGTCAAATCTGCACTGATGAAGCAAGTGTTGGCAGATGAGGGGTCTGTTACATTGCAGCATAGACTGGCAAATTTCTTACTGATGTACAGAAGCACACCACACACAGTAACAGGTGTTTCGCCAGCTGAGTTGTTTCTTAAGCGTCAGGTGAGGACCAGGTTTAGTTTGCTGAAGCCAAGTCTCGCTGAAGCTGTTGAGGAAAAACAACAAACTCAGAAGAGATACCATGACAAGAGAGGAAGCAAGTTGAGAGTGTTGTCTGGGGGTGATCAAGTGCGTGTGAGAAACTTTCATGTGGGAAAGGAGAAATGGATCAGAGGAACAGTTGTAAAAAGACTCGGACCTGTTTCTTACCTAATAAATGATGGTGTGAGAGAGCGCACAGTTCACATTGATCACCTGTTACTATCACATGAAGAAATCGTGGATTGCAACAACGCAAGTGATGATGTTCATCTGACACCAGATCTGGATTTGAACCAACCCAGCAGCATCCAAGAGGCAGAAGGGAGGATTTCTTCCCCAGTACCCGCTCGCTCTGTGGTGAAGGCGGCAACTCCTGCGAGATTCATCCCGGCATCCTGTCCACACTCTCCAGCTCAGTGCGGGGATACAACGGTGAAACCAGCAGAGCCAGTGGCTGTCTCAGCCGCTACACAACAACCTGGACGCCGCTATCCAGATCGTTTGCGAGTTCCACCAAAAAGACTGAACCTTTAAAAAGCAAGAAAGCTATATCCTATTTTGGGTCAAGTGTTTTGATTATTCTTAATTAATTGGTTAATAGTTAATTAGTAGTTAACCAGTGGAAGCTAACTGTTCTGTTTATGAGTAGTTGAATGGAAAAAAAAAAAGAGACAACACGGTTGTTATTTGTAAAATAATATCTCTTCTTCCTAAGTTATGCAACGTGACTATTTTGCTTACAGTATTTTTATGAAGTGCAGTATTTTGAGTTTTGGGGGTTAAAGTTTAAAGGGGAGGAGTGTAGTGTATTGAGAATATACTATTAGAGTGCATTGCCTCCTCGTGGTTATGTTAGGCAACTGCCTGCTCTGTAACCTGAGTTGTTACGTGTTGTTGTCGTCTGAGTAAAGTCCCAGTCTGCACGCTGAGTCCGGTGTCCGTCTGACTCATTAAACCCACATCAATATATTACACAAACAAAACAAAACGAAACACAAACAGCCAACCAAGGAAAAGAGATATTGCCAGTAATGTACCTAAATAGCGTCCGTTATTGTTCTTAGAGTGGGGCTATATTGAGCCTCTCAAGGATACAGTTTGTTTTCATGGCTTTTTTATTTGTACTGTCTTTTATTGATGCATATTGGTGGATTTCTTGGGTAAATTGTTCCAGGCTGGGTTTGGATTCTGCCCTTTTTTTGTGGATGTGGAACTTGGCCATGAGCAGTATCCGTTGTATGAAAAATTCTGTATTTTGTCCATTTTATTGTTTTCAAAAAAGATGAAAATGTCCTTTTCCTGTAGAGTGATCGTTTGTCCAGTTGTTCTTCTTATGAAGTGTTGAATGTCCTTCCAGAATATTTTAGAGTACATACATTTATAGAACAGGTGCTGTATTTTTTCGTTTTCCCTTCCACAAAAAACACAGAGAAAGTCCATATCAATTTTAAATCTTTCCAGAGTCTTTTTTGCTGGATAGATGTTGTGTATTATCTTGAAAGATACTTCCTTTACTTTGTTTCCAATACAGAACCTTTCACCAACCAACCACGCTTTGCTCCAGTTGATGTCACCATACTGAGAGTTCCAAAAGAATTGCCCTGGTGGCAGAGTTGTAATTTGTAAGCAGTTTCTAATATATTTATTGGGTATATAGCGTACTATGATGCGGCAGCTGGAGCGCTCGTGTCCAGAGCGCGGACCCACTCGGTGCATGATGTCCACCGTGAGAGCCAGCTGGTTTGCAATATCAGGGGAGATTTGGCCAAACAGGTCAACAATGATTTTCTTGATGTCCTCCCCTGTCTTCTCCGGTATCCCCGCAACTTGTAGGTTCCATCATCTCGAGTAAGCATCAATGTTGTTGTATTTGTCATGGAGCTCTGTGCTTGTTTTCCCCAGGGCTGCGGCTTCTGCCTGGAGGGTGTTCATCTGTCCGGCCATGTCCTCCACCCGTCCCCACAGAGCCTCCATGGAGTCTGTGACAGTCTTCGTGTTATGGTTTGGAGTTTTGTTGGTCATTTTCTGTTTATTTTGTAGCATCATCCCCTTGTGTGTCTTTGTTGTTCTGTCTTTCACTGTCTTGGTTTGTGTTTCTTAGTCATTTCGTGTTTTATTCTGTAGTCTTGGTCCTCCGTGTGTCTTGCCTTTACTTCCTGTTTTATTTTGTAGTTTTGAGCTTCCTTGTGTGTCTTGTTATCTTTACTTCCTGTCCTTGTTCTTTTCCCGCTCTTTGTTGATTACTGATTTCTTTCACCTGTTGTTGCCTACCCACCTGTGTTTGATTACTCCCTGCCTATTTAGTTCCTGTGTGTCCCTTTGTCTTGGTCAGTTCGTCTTGTTGTTTCGTGTTGTCTTGGGTGTAAGTACTTGTGATTTCCCTGTGTTTGTTTCTAGTGTTTCTTGGCTTTATTTTCCCTTTTGGAGTTTTTGAATTTTGGATTTGGCCTGGTTTTGTTTTTGTCTTTTGGATCCCTTTGTTCTTGTTAACCTGTTTGATTTTTTTCTTTCTGTTTTTTTGATTAAATCTCTTGTACTCTGCAACCAGTGCCTTAGTCTGCATTTTTGGGTCCTCACCTCCAGTATTTTTTTTCGTAGACTCTACACCATTTAACACTTCGTTGTTTTTGTGTTTTCTTTCACTGCATCCTCCAGTGATTGGAGTAATTTGAGAGATTCAACTTGTCTCAACTTCTCTATTCTGTCCAGAATACTTAATGACACCATTTCACAGTCCTCCGACTCGCTGGTTTCTTTTTTTTTCCTCTTTGATTTTGGCTCTGTGGGGGCTTCAGGTAAGTGTTCCGGAGTCGGTTCCTCTTCCTCATCAATGAGGCTGTCTATTACCTGGAGTTGGTCATCCAGGCGGTTACGTGCATAAGCATGCATTGTATTTATTAAGTTTTTGTCCACATCCATCACAATGATGTCTTAACTCACTCAGGTAACTCAGCCCGATGCTGAAATGTTTGTAGCACATGTGGAGGAGAAATCCTTCTGTTGTTTGGTGCTTATGTCACAGTCTATCTTTTTTCTCCTCTTTTTTATTTTTTTCCCCTCCTCTTAAGAACTGGGAATTAAGTTTCAGAGAGGTAAGTTTTTTTTTTATTTATTTTTTTAGTTTCTGCTAATGCTGCAGAGCCACTAGACCGCTGTCTCAGGACATCATGTTCTCCGTCGCCCTGTCTTCCTCCTTCCTTCCGAGGAAATCCTACTTCCTATGCGCGAAAAATGACCAAACTTAGGACAAAGGTCCAGTCCCATGCCAGATTGCCTCAGCTGCAAAACAGGCCAATAGTCCTGATGGTGGCACTACAGCAAGCCTCTAAAGTTCAACATTTTGAAAATTCACAACAAATCAACCATATGTGCTACAGATTTGCAACTTTCACCAAAATGTAGCCCCGATACTGAAGAAACTTTCCATCACTCTGTTTTTTTGTTTCTTTTCAATAACTGTAAAACATATTAAACCTATTTCCTCCCACAATTTTTGCTCAATTGACACCAAACTTGCTACAGAGCATCTTCAGACTGTCGTACACAAACAATCCACACAGATTTTTTATTTATTGAAAATTGAGCCTACAGTGCATCAAAATGTTTGACTGTAAATGGTATTGTAAACATATACTTGCCAACTTCTTGCTAAATACATTTTCAATCTTCATGAAAAAAAGACACAATTTTTGAGTCATGGTAGATGATGTTTGGAATATATCTGAATTTTATCTAAAAAACTGATCTTTTTTTTTATTTATTTTTTTACAGCATTTTGAATTTCGCTCTCTTGAGAACAATTGGAGTCAGTGCAAAAATGACATTTTTAAACATCAGTTTTTCACTGATGGAGCCAATAAAACATTGTTTAAAAAAAAACAAATTACCAACATCTCCATGCTGTCTAGATGCAATTTGTGTATTCAGGGATTTTTGTCTTAATAACTGAATTTTTGACAGCTGTTTGAAATTTGCCTTTACATGCTAACAGCTGCTGTCTTGCACACAGGTGACTGGCTTAGTCAATTTACAGCATTTTCATTTGCCAGTTAGCTCAGTGAGATAGAGGATGGTTCTTGGTGTTGAAGTTTGTGAGTTCAAGCCTCAGCTCGTGCAACATTTCCATTATGAGAAGTCTACCCAAACTGACGCCTGAGCACACAAATATGTTTGTGCAACATCATAGAGAAGTGGCAAAGTGTCCCTCTTGTGCCACCACCACAGAACATGGTCAGATGAGATGGGAATGGCAGGCAGGCCTCTGTACATTCGTATTTCTAAGTCTAGATGCTCATCAATGTTCTGGGTCTCTTTGGGAGCTACCTGCTGCATGTTTTGCTCCTCCTCTTCAAACAGCTCCTCTAAAGCCATCTTAGGGTGCTTTACAGGTACAGTCTGAAATTGAAAGGACCATAAACGTAAGTTTTAGGTATGTGGTTTGAATTAATTGAAGCTTTTTAATATATACCATATGGTCATTACAATGAACTGTGCTTGCTCAGCCTTCCTCCTCGCCTTTCTCTTCCTCCACGTCCCCATACTGTCTCTGGCTCTGCGTATCTTCTGGCATTGGCAGCTTGAGTAGAAACATATTGTGTGAGTCACATGCATGGAACCAAAGTATATAGGCATCACAATGGAAATGTGCCACAGACTGTGATTCAAATACCTCTCCTGCTCCTGTGAGTGTCGCTGCAACTGCTGCGCTCCTCAGCCTGACCCAGATGGCATCATCGTTGTCCATCTTCAGCTTGAACCTTGGGTCCATCACTGTTGCCTCCTCCAGGAAGGTCTGGATCTCTTTATCCTTCATTTTAGAAAGGAAGAAACATTCATGTTCAAAAACATGGGAGTGTCTGAAATCTGCCTTTGATGGAGTATGAATTAATGTCAGTTATGGTACCTGGTAACGAGCAGAGAGATCAGTCCAGATCTTCTCCTTTATGTTTCTAGTGAATGCAGAGCCCCCTGGCTTGATGGAATAGTGGCACTCCAACTTCTTTAAGATGGGCAGAATTTGACCACTGGTTGGACTTTTTTCATTCGAGACACAGAGTGTTGATGTGTAAAGTACCCACATCAGCTGGACAAACTCCCCTGCTTTCGTGAAGTCATCGGACTGCAATTTCTCCATCATTTGAGGTTGAAAGCCTTCCTGAGTTGTCTCATGAAGTTAATGGTGGGTGCAGGGCCAATCTGGACTGGTCAAAACTCACTAATGATGACCTTTCAACATATTACATGACAACTGATGTATTTTTAAGTAACATAAGTATACCCCGTGATGCTATTGTGTGTTCTGATGTGGGCTGTAAGGACATCTTTCATGGTAAAGCCCTTTGTGATATGTATGACTGTATTGTTGAAGCTATGTATGAGGCCAGTAAGCCATACTGTAGTTTCACTGGAAAACCTAATAACATCAAGCCAGGATGGAATAGATATGTGGCAGCTCACCATGCAGAAGCTAAAGAGGCTTTTATGGCATGGGTACAGGCAGGCAGACCCAGAAATGGGCCTGTCCTGGAGTATAAAAAACTTACTAATGCTAGGTACAAATATGCTATCCGTTACATTAACAAGCATGAACAGGTCATGAGAGCAGATGCTATAGCTGACAAACTTTTATGTAACAATGTTACTGGCTTCTGGAAAGAGGTGAGAGCTCTGAACAGGACAAACGCATCACTTCCTGGTGTCATAGAGGGTGTTTCTGGGGGTGATAATGTAGCTGAGCTGTGGAGGCAACACTATTCCGCCTTATTTAATTGTGTCAAGAGTGATCCCTATGAAATGAGCAATATCTCTAACAGGGATACATTAATTACTTTTAGTGAAGTGCATCATGCAATAAAGCAGCTAGCTGATAATAAGGCAAGTGGCTCTGACCGCATCACAGCAGAACACCTCAAGTTTGCAAGCCCTAAGGCTGCAGCACTGCTGGTCATATGTTTCACTGGCTTCATGACTCATGGACTTCTGCCTGATTCTATGTTGTCTGTCACTCTAGTGCCTGTCATCAAGGACAAGGCAGGCAAGGTTGGTAGTGTGGATAACTATAGGCCGATAGCCTTAGCCAGTGTAGTGTCCAAAATCTTGGAGAAGATTTTACTTGATCGTCTTAGTCATTATTTGGGTACCACTCATAATCAGTTTGGCTTTAAAGCAAAGCTTGGTACAGATTTGTGTATTTATGCCTTGAAAGAGGCTACACATATGTACATGAGGCAGAATTCTTCTGTTTTAATTGGTTTTATTGATGCCTCTAAGGCATTTGACAGAGTTAATCATTTTAAGCTTTTTAAGAAATTGAGGCAAAGGGGTGCCCCTGATAGTATTGTAAGGATTTTGACCTATTGGTATGCCAAACAGAGAATGCAGGTTAAATGGGGTAACAGTGTCTCTGCTTCCTTTGGTGTAAGTAATGGTGTGCGTCAGGGGGGGCTACTTTCTCCTGCTCTTTTTAACTTGTACATGGATGAACTATCCAAACAACTGAATGAATGCCAAACTGGGTGCATGATTGGTAACACTCTGGTAAATCATCTTATGTATGCTGATGACTTGGCTATCCTTTCTCCTAGCAGTGCTGGTTTTCAGCAATTGCTGAATATATGTTCGGAGTATGGGATGAAATATGATGTGCAATACAATGCTAAAAAGAGTGTTGTTATGATCTGTAGAACAAAAGGGGACAAAGAGCTGTGTTATCCAGAAGTTTTGGGTGTCTGTAAGAAAACGAAGTACCTGGGTCACTACATTACAGAACAGATAACTGATGATGATGATATATATAGGCAGTGTCGCATGTTATATGCCCAAGCTAATATATTAGCAAGGAAATTTTATATGTGTTCTGATCAAGTAAAAATCAAACTTTTTAAAGCATACTGTACTCCGCTGTACACTGCACCCTTATGGGTAAAGTTTAAAAAGGCAAGTCTACAGAAGTTACAGGTTGCCTATAATGACTGTTTGAGGATTCTACTCAGGAGACCAAGGTGCTGTAGTGCTAGTGCCTTGTTCTGTAATGCAGGTGTCAGCACCTTTAGAGCATTGCTGAGGAACCTGATGTACAAATTTATATGCCGCTTAAATATGTCACAGAACAACATTGTATCCTTGCTGATTAATCCCAGCTACAGTGTAACTCGGTACCAGTCACCAATG
>JAJHUR010080102.1:0-16637 GCA_027495735.1 Lutjanus campechanus | reverse complement strand
GTTACATGTAATCCATTACCCCAAGCCTGATCATAACAACTCTTAAAAGTTTTAAAGTCATTTTTACTGTTAAATATAATCTTGTGAGAGCTTGTGTTTTTTGGGTCTGTGTCAGACTCGACCACCTCCCTCATTCTACCATCTGTCAGATGCCTGTTGGATTAAGGTCCATGCTGAAAGATCAGTCCAAGTGCCAAACCAAATGACTGATTGACATACAAAGACGCTAACTTGCATAATTAGGACTGGCTGACTCCTTAGACAACTGACTAACTTTCCATTTCACTAATTAACTTACTGGCTGACTGATGGGTTCATTTGCCGCGCGCGCGGTTTCTTGCCGCTCTCCTGTTTGCAGTTTGCTCAAGGACATCCAGCTGATACGAAAACACATTCCCCGTGCATCTAACCAACTTACAGGCTCACTGGCAAACTGGATGAATAACTACATTACTGACTGGCTGCCTGACTGGTTAATTAACTTACTGTCTGTCTGTTTGTAGTGCACCCAAGGACATCCATCCAGCATCCAGTCTGTACACAAACTATTTCACACGCACATCTCTCCTCTCCGGAGTGACAGGAAGAATATTTCCCTGTTTACTCAAGTGCCACTTCATGATTAAAAACTAATCAGGCTTCAGCCAGCCTGGGATCCCCCTACACAGTGACACAGAATGAACTGTAATTATCTTAACAGGGGAGTGAAGAGCGAGAGGCACATAGACATGGACGGAAGGATGAAAGTAAAAAGGAGAGTGTGAAGGGAAGGTGAAGAAAAGATGGATAGTTGAAAGGAAACGCATATTAGGCAGGAGTGCTGTCAGATGCAGAGAACCATATAAAATCATATAAGAAAATCATTAGTGAGATAAAGGGAGGTAAACAAAGAGGAAGAAGGCATCCAGCTGCTACTGTCAAAAGCTGCTAATTCAGATCACTCATATCGTCTCCCCTTAACTGTAGCAGCGTTTAGCCTCTGTGATTGTGCATTAATATAACATCAGCACAGGTGAGGTGGCAGCTTTCTGTTTGGTTAAGCTACAAGTTGTGACTCATCATGAATCAAACCGGTTTCCATCAGGTATTTAAATTTCCCATGAAGTCAAAATTGCTGTTCAAGTGTTTCTGCTGCATATATATTTATCTACACCTCGTCTATAAGCCAGTATCGGGCACAACAATGACATTTTGTGAATATTCTCTGGTATTAGTTTTTCTTTTCCTGGAAAATGATTTGAAACTGTTGGCGGCTCATCCAGCACTCAGGGGTGTTACTTAATTTGCATCCAATCAAACGCTTTCTCGAATACGTCCGTGAGCAGGCCTGTACAAAAGCCCAAATTTATACATTTATTGACCGGATCATATTTTATGGAGGAGATATTTTCTGATTTTCTGATGTCCTCCAGCAGCTCAGCTTCAACTCTGTGATTTACAGTTTCCTGATAGACAAAATAAAGATAGCTTTAGCAGCTTACTCATTGCTGAAGTAGCTAATGGTAGCTGTTAGCTGCTGTTAGTGGGCAACAGAACCGGGCCAGCAGCCTCCAAAGTAGGGCTGCAACTAAAGATTATTTTCATAGTCGATCAATTGGTCAATTATTTTCTTGATGAATTGATTAATAGTTGGTTGGTCTCTAAAATGTCAGAAAGTGGTGAAAATCGATCAAGGTTTGCCAAAGCACAGGATGATGTCCTCAAATATTTGATTTACAGCAGTCAAAATTGCTGAGATCGCTCAGAGGCCAGAAAGGGAATAGGCTACAACACCGAGGTGGTGGTCTTGCTGGGTTTGGCTCCCAGTGTTAACCACCCCTGGCTGAAATCAAATCTTTTCATGTAGGCCTCAAGCTCGACTAGAAAGTTTCAGATGTAGAAAGTGGATGGAAGAGACGAAAAAACAAACAAAACTGATTTGTGAGGCTAAAAAGTACCACTTCAGATGACTTGTATTTTTTCTAGCCTGCCTTCTGTCAAGCTGCTGAATCATGCCTTTTTTGTTTCTTCCCACAATGCTTAAGTCCACAAGGTATTATACAGAGGGACTGCTGTGTGGAAACAAACTGAACAACACAGACAGCGTTGAGCTTCAGTCTCAAAGTGGCAATTATTTCTCCCAGGGGGAAGTGATTTGTCATACAGTTGTTTCTACCTTTTCATCACACTTGCAATATTGGCAGTTAAGTCCTTGCGATTCATTCATCAGGATCAAAAATAGTTTGTGCTTTTATGGGAAAGGTGAGAGTGATCAAAGTTATTGAAGTCAAAGTTGTCACAGTATCGTGTTGAAATTGTCGGTCTGATTCCTGATCTGGATAGAGAAAGCAAGAACACCTCATCCACCAGGTAAACTAATATCATCAAATATGTAGTTGTTTCTTCATTTATTAGCAAAGTAAAAGCTGCCAGCAAGTCCACACGTTTATAGGTGCAGTGGGTGATTCTGGAGAAAGATACTTGATTGTTGAGTCACATTGCGATACTGACATTTTGGGAATGAGACTCAGCAACGACTTTCTTGCCAAACTGTGAGTGGCCAAAGTCTCCTGTCACGGGGTAGATTTTCTAAAGCCTGAAAACAGAGCCAGGAGGAGGAGAAGTCTGGTTTTCTCTCAGACCACTTGAATTACATTATGCCTTAAGGTTATTATGGGACTTCTGTCCAACTTTGCTAAAAATAAACTGCCTACCCCAGCATCTGTCAGTTGGACTTTGATGTGAACCAAACAACCATTTGAAACACTTTTGGTACATTTGTGCTGAGGCTGCAAACTGGACCAACCACAGGATTTTGGGACAGTAGAAACCATATGGCATTTTTAGCAACTCAAAAGCTAAACTCCTATTAAATTCATCTGATGATCATGGGAACTATCGAGGAAATAATCTAAGCAAGATGACATTCATTTGTTGAGAGTAACACAGGAATGACTAGCGTTCCTACCTGCACTAACTGCACTTTCATTGCCTTGGGTTAGACACTAAGATTTGGTAGAAGACGGCTCCTTGGAAAAGGGCAGGCACTTAAAAAAAAAGACACTTGGCAGGTGATTGGATCTGTCTATCACATCAAACACAGGCTAACTTCACCCAGTCAGATCAAACTCTTGCCAAAGGTGGTTGGAAGATGAACGAAAACATCTTTTCCATCAAAAAAAAAGCCTTCATTGCCGTTCTTTGCTCTTTTTTCAATGAAGAAATATTCTCCAGTTCTGATATAACTGATGCGATCACAGTATCTATGCTACCCTCTTTATCATTGTTTCTTCGAGATGAGTGGCTTCCATGGACGCGTCTCGCTGTCATCACACCTAAAACCACGCCTGTAGCTGCTAGTAGTCCATCCTAGGACGCTGATTGGCTGCACCACTTTTGGTGAAACCTGGCAAGATGGATTCTCATGCACGTTGTTCTTGCAAATCCAACTGCCTCGCAAGGTAAGACCCTCCTATACCTAAAGTCTTAAACTCTGAAATGCACCTTTGAGGAAATGAAAAAAAAAATTAACATTCTAAAATTGTCTGGCTTCTCACTGTGTTAAACTGGTCATCATGAAAATAGAAGAAAAAGAGGACAAAAACTCACAAGCCCTGACTCACACACACTGACGCACACCCACACTGGAATTACCATGCAGAGACAAAGCAGCAGCTTGTTCTCCACATGAGGCACCAAACACTGAGTGTGAGCTGCAGATTACTCCAAACCGCCACATAGTACAGTTTTGACATGAATACTGATGACACTTTACCACATCACACACAAACAGGAAAACAAACTTCAGCACAAAAAGATGTTGCCGTCAACACATACCCCACGCACACCCGCACAATCATCGTGTCCCCTCCCACACGCACTCTCAGTGTCCAGTGAAGGGATTCTGTGAAGTCTGGCTCCTCAGGAACTCATGGAGTTTAGGTATTTAAAGAATTTGAATAACAAGGATATTGTAGGACACTCACTGTGGTACACAAACTGGACGCACGGAAGGACAGAGAAAGAAACAGGGATGAATAATATATATTTTACCTGCTAAAATTTGTTAAAACAAAAGGCTGGTCATAATTAAGTAACAAACTAATTTAAATTCACCCTAACTTCACCACTGTGTAGTCCCAACTTATGCTTTATGGTAAAAAGCATTATAAACTAACCACCATTATGCTTAAAAATCTGTGTTAAAAAAGGTTTGCTGTTTTATACAATCAGAACAATGAACCTAGATAACAATACTGTTGTAGCGTTTGTCTTTCTCGCCACCAGCGAGCAAATGTACATAAACTGACAGACACTTCTTGGTGTGGTTATTTTGCAGCATAAACAGACCCAGACTAAACTGGTGCAGTGTTTCTGCTGGTAACAAAGTAAAATCACAGCAGAAAACATCTTAGATCAATCATCTGATCTAATTCCTCAGTACATAAGCTACACAGATGTCGTTGCTGCCCAACATTTGTAAACCTATCCGCAAAGCCAGATCCGATCTGATTTCCAGATCTTATGTTCCAAACCATAGTCTGGAGACCTCTAGTTTTAGGCTGCCTGGCTCATAGCTGGTAACTAGCTTTTCACAGCCCAGACCAACTATCCTAAGAAGAATGCATAAAGACATTGTAGTACTCTTTTTTTTCTCTCTTGCATGGCAGTGGACACAACACAGTCTTACATAAAGTACTTTTTTTCTGTGGCTGTGTGCTGGTACTTTTCTCTCACAAGACTGACACTTCCCACACCAGCGTTGCATACACAGGTACCACAGGCCACCTTACTTAAAGGGGGGGACTCTGCCGGTAACACATAGAAGCAACACAGGCCCTGTTCAGACCTGGTATTAACATGGATCCTGAGTGATCCGATCACGAGTGCACAGCTCTAAGTGAGATCCAACCACTCAGATAACATTCGCAAATTATTTATGGGCTCCCTTTTACCCGCAGCAGATGTTTGTGCACACACTGGTAACCCCAGACCCTCTTAAAAAAATGCTTAACTTTGTGAAACATATGACACATTCTTAATTATTTGGGCCTTCTTGTCAATTTGACAAATTTTATACATCTATTTATGTCTCAAGACACATCTGGAGACGCATTGTAATGCCAAGTGTGAACTCACAGATGTCCACTTGTGATTGAATCACTGTAATACCAGGTCTGAAACGGGCTGGGAATTCAATATTCAGAATAATGTAACATAACTATCACTTTTCTTTGTGGTCCATGGTCAAACGCTAATGGAATTTATCAGTTTATGGCAGTTTTACAACTGGGCTTTTCCTGCTTTGCACCAGGATTGGGGGACCAAAAAAACCCAATGCCCCCAAAGAGATGACGCCAGTGGTCATAACTGAAAACAAAATCAACAGAACTAGATGGAAAATTTCCATCTTGGCCATTCAAACTAAGCTGTACTTGAAATGACTCATACAATAGTTGATGTAACAACCTGCAGTTGTTCAAACTGCAAAAATATCTGATTACACACTCTAATATGATCACATCTGGCCCATTAGCTATTAAAACACATTTTTTTCCCTATCTTGAAGTAGCCAAACTTGATTGTCCTTGTCTTTGCATCTGTCTCCCTCCCAGGTGGAGATGCTAAGTTTGCATAAACAGGTGCAAAAGTTCACCTCCCCCTCATCCTCCTCTCTGCTTTTTAATCCTCCCCTCTCCTCAAAAGCATTCCTTTCCACGTCCTCTTCTCTCAGTCCTCCCTCCTTTCCCCTTTCTCACCTCTAGCTGGCACTCACAATGGTTCCCTTGTCCTCCGTCTTTTTCTGATTGATTCTCCTTCGATTTCCCTCTGTCTCTCCTCTCTGTCTCCCAGTGGGACGCAGAAAAAAAAACTTCAGTCAGGTGCAGAAGTTCACCTCTCTTCCCTCCTCCATCCACCTCAGTCTTCCCCAGTGGGACCATGGTTAGCAGGTGGCGCAAATGCTCACTTTCCTTTTCATCCTGTCCTCTTGATCTTTCTTACTCTTATTTACCAGCCACTGTACAAAAACTAAGCCATAATATCCCTGAAACAAGCGCTGCCATCTTGCGCTGGTGACATCATTTGGAGTCCAAGTCTGCACAGTAGTGATCAGGGCTTGAGCCACGGTATCGAATTCCCACCCATACATCTGCCTGACACAGTTGCACGCAGAGCTCAGCTGTCAATTATGACGTGAAATTTCAACCAGACTTACAGAAAAATGAACACAAAAATCAGCATGATAAGAACTACCTATGAAAGAAACCATCTTTGGGGAAAATTTATTTGACATGATGTTTGAGTTTAGCCCATGTCCGATCTGCTAACATGGTCAGGGCAGGGTTTGTGACCTACACTGCAGCCCGCCATCAGGGGGGGACTGGGATCTTTTGTTGTCACATGTGGAGGAGATGTCGTCCATCTTTTTACAGTCAGTGGTCTACAAACCAATGCTAACTTGGCTAAATCAAGCTTGCATTGATAAGGAGCTAACATCACAGAGAGGTACTTAATGTTAGCATTAGTTTACAACTCATCTGTGCTTATCAGCTGCAGTTTTTGGGGTGAGTGTGATGGATGTTTAAAAAACCTGGCAACTCAAAACTTGATAAGGGTGATATAATGTTAAATATCCAAGACACGCAGTATTCACTTGATTGAAAACTATAATCGAAGTATTAGATGCCATTGAATCTGACACACTGGTTCTTAAATACCACAAAATACTTTGATTCAAGTCAAGTAAACAGATGTGTGCAAGGTCATTATCACAGAGTCTACAAAGTAGAGAAGAAATGAAGAAAAGAAGAAATGTATCTTTTTAAATAGTTTTGAAAACTGACTTTTTTTTATAAATTGTGATTTTAATTAACATGTGCAAATCTAATTTTGACAACTTCAGAGCATACAAAGTCCTGAGGACCCCCTGTGATTTCCAGTGCCCTGGTTGGGAACCAATGGTCTAAGGTATGATTTTGGTGCATCATTCCTCTCATCCTGTGTCCCTCTTTCACTCCCTGCTCTCTTGGATCGGTTTCCCCTCTCTCCTTTCACTTCTTCCTTTGTGTCTTCTCGCTGTCTCTCTCTTTCTATATCACCTCTTTAGCTGTTCATCCAAAGTGCAGCCTGACCTTTCTCAGTGTTGCTCCCCGAGGACTGAGGGAATGAAGTGTGTGTGCGTGTGTGTGTGTGTGTGTGTGTGTGTGTGTTTGTGCGTGTGTTGTATACTTTATGTGCATGTGTTTGCACATGACATTTCTTTATGATGGACGTGACTGAAAAATGAAATTTCTTCCCGGAGGTGTGTTTGTGGAGCTGTTGTGTGGCTTGATCAGTTATATTAAAGTGAAAGTAAAACTGAATTCTTGAATAATTTGTCGTGGTATCTCTTGTGTTTACATTATCAAAAAAAAAAAAAGAAGTTCTGATACAGTCTAAAAATGAGAAAGACAACATGTGTGTCCCTCTGATTGCAAAGCTAAAAAACAAAAAGAAAAAAAAAAGGCAGTGCAGCTGTCATGTTATTGACGTTTTCTGACCAACGTACTTGTTGGTCTCGCCCAGCGCTCACGTTGTGTAGGTAGCAAATGTACTTGCACCCGTCTGTGCACCCATGGGTGTGCTGGTCTGAATATGAGGTGTGGTCATGTGCATTGTTTACACATTGCTATCCTGAGGCAGCAGAAAGCAACTGCATTGACTAACAAATACCTGGTCTAAAGTCAATGAGGCCGTATTTTCCTGTTATTAAATAAACAATAGGGCGGGTTAAATAGGGCGAAGCGTCTGCCCGTTAACAGAGAAACACCGCACATTTACGCACGAGGTGTAGCAGCTGTAACTTTACAGGATCGGCTGGGATCTCATGTTACTAACGTCCAGTGCTCTGCACACAGGACATAAGTTCATACAAGTACCATTAATCAGAGTAAAGCAGCCGTATTAATCCTGACTTCCATCAGAGCTATCTAAAAAAATGATTTCCTCTCTTTCCTCTGGAGTCTTTCCTCTGTTCGCTTCTCCAACCTGCCAAATTTGTCATTTAAATAGCAATGTGCCAGAGGCATGCACACCTGGCTTTTAAAGGGAATGGGAGATGAAAGTGATTTCATTCATGTTACACCTAAAACACACCTACAGTATGATTAATTAAGAAACTGAATACATGTACATCCCGTTTGCACCTTACACCTCACTTTGCTCCAGGATTATAGGAACAAAGATGAGTTGGACTAAATGCACTTGAGCCATGGACTTTAGACCATGTGCTATAGATAGTTTAAATAGGGCTGAAAGTCTCTTAAAGGGCTTTATTATCACCCACACCAGTGATGTAGCTCCATGATGGGGATATCATCAGGTCAAAATTTTAATTTGTCCAAGACATTGTTTTTTTTTTCAGTAAATATTTGCAAAGTAATGTCATTCCCATCAGCCACAGCTGCACAGCTGGTGGGAGTGTGTTGTTTCAGGTATTGTTAAGATGTGAAATTTGATTCAGGGAGTCCAGTTTAAATGCTTTTCAGATGCCATAAAAGAGTGGTTTATATGTAATTTTATGAGGCCAGGCTGCCCTTGTAAATAAGAATTTGTTCGTTGTTAAATAAGGGCAAAACAAGATAAAAAAAATAAAGCACTTCTGGAAAAGTATGACAATGGCCATTGTTTTATCTTCCGTCATGACAACCGTGAGGTAAACAGTAGAAATACAGCTTTACAAGCATTATAAAAGTAATCTGCCGTTGCTTGTATTCAAAAGGTCACTGCATCCCTTTGCGACACAGAGAGGTTCAGCTGTGTTGCTGGACTGGCCTCATTGAAATGAATGAGGGGATGTGTTTTTACTTGCAGGGCTGAGGTCAGTCTAAATTGAGTTTTAGCCTTTTTTTTTTTTTTTAAACTGTAATTTCCTTTCATTACCAAACAAAGTGTCCCATATGTAAGGTGACTGAAGTAAAGGCAGATTTGAGTGGTTTTGTTGAAAGAAAGTTACTGCAGTTTTTGCTCTTCTTTCAGTGCAAAACTCATGAATGTCACGCATTTGATTGAACGCGAGTCCATGGCTGGCTGCATTTGCTCATTTGTATTTCACTGGGCTGGCATTCATACATTTACCATCACTCATGGTACACCTGCCTGCCACTGCACACAGGCATAGAATTGGGTATAGGGACAGCAGAGACATGTCCCTAACCAATATCTAGAATATCTAAAAACAATTTTTAAATATAACCATCTTTGTCTCTTCCCCTCAACCCCTTCAGAAGCCTCACAGTGAGTTGGTCCGTTGCATAACTATAGGCCTGAGTTTCTTTTTACTGACAAAATATTTAATTTATTGAATTAAGCAAATGGCAACAAATCTAGTGAGTTACCCAGACCATGAGACATATACGCATATTTTACATTGCTCATGGGGCACTCTCTATCTCTGGGGCTCTGAAACTTTGCGACAACAGGCCACAGAAGAACCGTCAGACAACATATAAAAGAACATAGTTGCAGCAGACTTTGTAGATGAGAAGAAGGAAGGCATGTTATTTGTCCTCACCACCTCTGATATGAAATATCCACCCTTGCCACTGCATCAGCTAATGGGTGTCCTTTGAGTAAAAATGTAAACAGTGAAGTATCCAGAACTAACACAAAGTTTACTCCCACACACAGGGCAATATCATTTTATAAAAAGAGCATTTATTTCAAAGTTTTTTTTCGCTTCGGAGATTGAAGCACATAGTAAAGCAACAGTACAATGTTCAGAAAATATAAGTGTGATGCTGTAACATTTTTTTAATCTTATCTTCTTAACATGTTTTTTGTTGTAATACTGGAATATTCTGCATGTATACTAAAATAAGAACTTTTAAAATTGTACAAATCGGTACCATAAAACTTGACAGAGAATAAAAACGAGGCGTTCTCTCACTGCAACAAACACAGATTGCTAGTTTTCCTCTTGAACAGGGAGAAAGAACGAAGAAACGCCAGATAATGAAACAAAACCAAAAAAAATGAAACGGAAACAAAAGAAAAAAATGAGAGAGGTTGTGTTCACACAGGCATAAACCAACGCAGATATTTAACTTTAGGCAGCACGTTTCTTATAGCTATCCAAAAATGAAAATGGAATAGCATGTGGTCTCTCCATGTTTAGACACCCATAAGAACATCAAGTCGCTGCAAAGAGTTAAACATGAATTTGTTCCTGTGTAGCTGCAGCCAAAGAAAGAACAATTACTGTCATAATAATGATAATAATAATAATAAAAAAACAACAATAATAATCATAATATAATAACATTAAAAAAGAGATTGAACAAGAATCGACACGCTTAAAAAGGATGTTCTGCTTTCAACCTTTCCGTATATGTGGGTCATAAAACACACCTTGTGTTATTTTCCAATATGCACATTTTATGTTTAAAGGGACAGTTCACCCCCTAATAAAAAACACATTTATATTTCCTCTTACATGTCATGCTATTTGTCCATCTAGATTGTTTTGGCGTATGTTGTCGAATTTTAGAGATATCTGTTGTAGAGTTGTCTGCCTTCCCTTCAGTATAATGGGACTAAATGGCACTCAGCTAGTGGTGCTCAAAGTGCCAAAACAAAAAAACTTTTTAAAAATTCTCCAGCAATGCCTCTTTCCAGGAATCAAGACCCGGTTACTCAAGATAATCCACAGGTCTTGTCGTGAGCAGTTTCATGTCGGAACTACTTTCTTTCTACTCAAAAGAAAATAGCTTCGACATGAAACTGCTCCTGATAAGGTCTGTGGATTATCTTGAGTAACCGGGTCACTGCTCTTGAACTAAATGGAACTATTTAGCGCTCTGAACACCACAGGCCAAGTGCCATCTAGTGCCATTATGTTGGAGAGAAGGTAGACATCTCTACGGTTGATATCTTCATAACTTGACAACTCACACCAGAACAATATAGATGAATAAAGAGCACTACGGCACGGGGGAAAAAAAGTACTTTTGATTTTGGGATGAACTGTCGCTTTAAAGAGCAACACATGTTGATACAACAGATGTTGCTCCTAACATAGCTGGTGTTGGGAAAAAACACAATGCACATTTTCCCGGTCTACATTTAACGCACCGGCAGAGACAGCACATCCAGTTTTAAGAGTGCACGAGGCGCAAGTTGGATCCTCAAAGTGATATATCACATGTCTGCACATTGCTCTGTACATACCTAACATGGAGAATAGTTTGCTTTCTGAATATACTTCTCAAGTTACAAAAAGAAACAAAAGGAGAAAAAAAAGAGAGAATGCACTGCGTTGCAAGAGTGTCCATTAAGTTTAAGGCGATTTTTCGAGCTCACAGGTTTTTACTCATTGTGATTGATCATCATTGGTGGACTCTGAATGAGGAAGTGATCATTCATTGGTGGACTCGGTTATGGGGCGTGATTGTTGATGGGAGGGGATGGGGACACATGGGGCGTGGATGGGGGAGAAGGGCAGCTTTTCTTTTCACGTCTTCTCTGCAGTGAAGAATGAAAACAAAGAATCCACAGTTTTTTGTTGTTTTTTTTAAAGTCGGATCCACGTCGAGTCTGTCTCTTTTTGGGAGTAGAAAAAAAGGTATTTGTGTAGCGTTTTTCACAGATACTCAGTCCTCGTGTGTTGGTTTTTCTGTGTGTAGCTACTGAAGCTAGCGGTCTCTATCGTCACACTTGTTGTGTTAACCCCTGGAGTTGTTGTTTATTTATTATAAGGCCACCATACTGTGAAGATGCTGCGAGCGTCTTCAGAGTATCAACAACCCAGAGTCTGTCACGCTATTTAAACCACAGTACCTGCTGAATTCTGCACACACAACGACAAATTTGAAAAAAAAAAGTTTTGTTTCGGCTGTTTGAATCTACCGCCACATTTTCATTGCCTTTTATTTCTCTTTCATAACATCAGGCGGTTGCTGAATCCCATACTAACCTGTTCTCTTAATTTGCCTGTCTTGCTGTGTGTTCTTAACATACACCACAAAGAGAGCAACTGAGCGAAACAAACCCTGCTCAGGAACCTGCGAAGGGAGTAACATTTCTCTCAGGAACCATTGAGGAAGTACGTGAATCCAGTCCACAAAAGTATATAGAACCTCTAATAAACTAAACAGTTAGCTAGAAGCAAGTCATTTTGATCATACAGCAACATTTTTTCCCCAACAATTTACTTTCAAACAGGTGACATAACAAATCTCCCAGCCCTGCAATTCTCAGTCTGTAGAAAGAGACGGGAAAGAGACATCAGGGGGAAAGGAGGGACTTGGGAAAAGCCGGGAGCGGATTGAGTCCAAGCATTCATTATGTGTTCATTAACAAATCATCTTGGAGGACCGGGGAGGCGCCACAGGAGGGAGAGCTGTTAACGTCCGTTGACAAATTGGCATGAACTGATCAGGTTGGTAACAATTGGGTATTGAGGAGCGTTAACCCTCAGTTAACAAATCCTCATGGAATCAATAAATCAGAAATCGGGGGCGTCCACTAAGTAAGACCACTGTTAAGAGTCTTCGCCGTCATCCCCATCATGGATGGAGCAGTCTTTGGTCCCGTACAAATCCGCCAGCTTCTTAAACCTCGGCCCCCAACTCTGCAGATAGTCATAATCCAAGTCAGACTCTGTCGTGACAGACTCGAGGGAACTCAATGAGCCAGCCAATGATCCTCTGCCTTCGTATCCGTAGATCTGAATGGAGTCGTAAGGAGGTGCAGTTGGGTCACTGTCGGCCTCTGCGATTCGAGTCTTAATGAAGTCATCAACATCAACGCTGTTGGCTGCAGGACGGCCGCTGCCAGGCCTGAGGGGATACTGAAGCTCTGGTTTGATGTCCTTTCTTGGCAGGAAGCCGTTGGCACCGTCTGGGTTCTGAACAATTAGAAAGAGAGCACCTTGCTTTAAAATTTAACAGTCAGATAAGGCTATAAAGAGAATTTTCAAGCTCTAGAGAATGAGAAAGAGCTAAAGAGGACATGCATTTATTAGCTGGTGGTTGGGGTACTCATCATCAGATACTGACAAAAAACAGCTGAATATGGACAAAATTGAAATACTTTTAGATTCTTAATTTGACTCAAAATTACACCATTTGGATCTATTATTTTGGCTTACTGTTAAATACAATTAAAGGACTCGTGATGACCCATACCTTTCTCATCATTATATCTCTCCATCCTTACCTTCATTTACTGTACCTATTATCTCCTTTAGTGTTGCATGATAAACCAAAATTTGGGTAATTTTTTTGTTAAAAACAGTTTGGCATCAATATTTGTGTGTTTGTACAGGAAGCAAAGTGAATTTTAACTTTGCGGAGGCACAGAGGATGTGTGTTTGTGTTCAGTTCAGTCTCTGACTGAGCTCCGCACTCAGACACTCTGGTGCTTCCTGTTATTTCCCTCCAGTCGCTCTTATCTTCCCCTCCCTCTCCAGATGTCTGTATGTTCATGAACTAAAGGGCATCAGATCAGAACAGAACCTGATGTTACTTGTGGTGATTGTTACTCCAGAAGCTCTAGCTCTCTCCTCCAAAAAGCACCCGGCTCTCTCCTCCGAAGCTCTCGAGAGCTCCGCAGCTGTCTGTCAGTGAGCAGTGCCTTTTTCCTCCCGACATGCTCCTTAAAGCCCCACGATGCATGAAGATTTTTCACTTAAGGTGAATATTTTCAACTCATGCAAACAGCACAAAGCTACTAGCATTAGCTACGTCATTTCTAAACTATGGTGGCTCCTGTAGTGTCAGACAGACTGGACAGTAAAAAATGACATACTTATTCCCACAGTAAATTTAGAAAACATAGCAGTGCCCATAGTGAACATAATTTTCCTGATTAAAACAAGAAAAAAAATGACTTGCTGAACCTGGTGTAATTATTGTAGTTGCCATAATATATGGACATTTGATTTAATTAATATAACCATAGATTAGCAATTTGACCTCATAAGTTTGAAATTGAAATGTAATAGTTAAGGTCATCTTAAATGTAGTTTGTCTTGTGTTTTTGCAACAACATGCTGTATGTCTAGGGTTAAGCCTTGTGGATGTTCTGTTTCTGATCTATTAGGTATTGAGTACTGAACCAGTATCGTTGAAAGTCTCACGCATCATTTTAGTACTGAGTGTTGTGATACTAAGTTTGGTATTGGTATCAAAGTCAAAATTTGGGTATCAAGACAACACAAATCTCCTTCAACAAAACGGATAAAAAACTAGGACATTTATTGGCACTGCTCCCCTCTTCATACCTGCAGCGTAGCGATGTCGAAAGCCTCCGTGTCCTCCTCGCCGCCTCCCTCGTCGTCATAAGTGATGATATTCTCCCTGATGTCCTCTTCCTCGAACACTATCAATGGCTCCTTCTTCTGACGCCTCAGTGCAACAAACAACACCACTATTGCTGCCAAAGAGAAGCGCACAAATCAAAAACTGTTCAGCATGTAGTGATTACATAACCATGCTCGCACAATCTTTGTGAAAAAGAAGGAAAGTGAGCTTTAGATAATTAGTATGCACTGTGGGGGATAGTGTAATTAGACCTTGGACAGTTTAATTAATATCATTATTGTATTGTGCTATACACACACATGCCATTTTAATTGCAGGTGGTTATCAACATGTCGGGCTTCTAAAAGGCTCTCAGTTTTGTAGTACTATGGATCATATGTAGCCCAAACTTAAAATTGTGATGATACAATGTTCAAGAACATTACATTATATACAAAAGGAAAACAGGTGACAGTTGCATTGTGGGTTAGTGGGATTTTGCTAGAAGCTGAGGAAGAAAACTAAGGCTGGAGACACAAGTATTTGAAACATTTTCTGAAAGCAAATTGTACACATATTCACAAATAAATAAATAAATTAAAAAAACAAGAAAACAGATTGTCCCTCGGAAAACAATGTGCCCACATTACATGATTACGCAAGATGCTGTAGCTGCTGAAGAACAAGTGACTCCAGGACCTCTAATCTTAACAGCAGCTCAAACGATGCAGTGCAGTTTCAATTAGGACATTAACGGAGGTGGGCAGCCTGACTCAGTATGCCACATTTCATTTCAGTGTTAAATAAATATCAGGCATGTTTGGTATTATTGGGACAGCAAGTTGGCAGACTTGATTAAAAGACTCATTCTGTAAACACACTGCTAGATGATCTTCATCGGACAACCAATTGGAATTTCATGTCTCAGCAATGAAATCTTGTGTAAGTCAGTAATCCCTAATGGTGCTCCTAAACCTAACAAAACCAAAATAAACAAAATATCAGCTCCTTACCCAGCAGAATGACAATACAGGCCAGTATAGCTATCAGCGCCCCGGTGCTGAGGCCAGCTGGTAGGACGTAGGGCTCTACGTTACAGGACAGGATGGTGTTTTTACTGTCGCAGGAGCAGACTCTGATGGTCAGGGTGTTGGTGCTGCTCAAGGCGGGGAAACCGTTGTCGTTTATCTCGATGGGAAGGTAGTAAACATCCTGGGTCAGACGGCTGAATCCTTTACGGAGAACGTAGATGCTGGCTGTGCTGTCTGCGGAGACAGAAATATGTTGGTTAGCAGAGAGAAAGAAGAGGCGGTGAAATCATAGAAAGAAACTATAAACTACTACTTCTTGGTGGAACCTCTTCTAAAGGTTCCACAAAAAACCTTTGGCTCTTGAACCAGTTGCGTTCAAGATCCTTGGAACCTTTGTGCCATCTTGTGAACCAGCCTCCATTTCCACCAGTCTTGAGTGGAACCATTGTAATACAGGATATTATCAACAGAGGTCGTTGCACAATACACAATCTGTAATCTGAATCTGAAACCACTATGAGATGTTCTAAAGAAGACCCTTTCTATGGTGTAAGTGTTCCACCTTGGATTCTGGTTTTATCCAGAAACTTTAAATCTTCTAAGGGTGCTAAGAAGACACCCACCCAGAACGATCTACTGGGAACCCTACTATTTTATGGTGTAAATAATCCTTGACCAACGAGTTCTTCAATGATTTCAACAACCCTTGAAAAACTTTTGGTTTCTGGTGGAGACATCTGTGAAAGGTTTTGCCCAGAATCCCCTGTATTAGGCTCTAAAAGAAAACTGTTCCATGGTGTAATGGTGCCACCCAGAACCCTCTCTGGGGGTTCTTGCCAGAATCTTTCCACCTTCTAAGGGTGCAAACAAGATCCCACATAGGGTGCACTAGTGTGAACCCTTTTATTTTATAGTATAAACAACCATTGACGAGCGAGTTCTTCAGAGATTTCAACAATCCACGAAGAACTCTTTCTTCCAGAAAGGGTTCTTTGGATGAAAAAGGATTCTCAATGGAACCCAAAAGAAATGGCTCTGGGTAGAACCTCAGGAATAACCCTTTTGGAACCCTTATTTCTGAGAGTGAAGAACAGGAATGTGTAAAGGGCAGTAAGTATACATTGCTGAGTTTGCTAATACCAAACTCAGTCTTAAGACTTTTATGATAGCTGGAGTTCATCACTCACACTCACACACACACACACACACACACACACACACACACACACACACACACACAGGTATACATGTGCAAAGCCACACATAATGAACTTTTTCCTCGTTTCCTCTCTCAGCAACTCACACGTGCATTTTCCTTTATCATTGTCAACACACACATGCAATG
>JAJHUR010080100.1:0-10740 GCA_027495735.1 Lutjanus campechanus | reverse complement strand
GCTGGATGTCTTCCGGCTGCAGAATTTTCTGAGAGACGAACATAGAAACAACAATTATGAAAAGGAACAGATTAGCCCATAAATTTAAAATAAATGTTTTGGCCACTTGGTGGCAGTGGAGACATGCTGTGAACACAACACTGACACATCATCAGCCTACAGAGTTGATATGGCAAACTTGGTAGCAAACAGTTGCTTATTTATCCATCTACAGAGTGACATTAGCACTCATTTGACAGCATTTCACCAGTTTGGGGCAGACTAATAGTCCAAATATTTTCTTTAGTTGAATGTACTACTTTTGAATCTACTGGAGCTACTTTCTTTCTAATAGAAAGAAAGTAGCTCCTATATGAAACTGCTCACAACAACGCCTGTGGGTTATCTTGAATAACTGGGTCATTATTTTTAGAAAGAGACACTAGTATTGCTCCACAGGTCTAGTGCCATTTAGTCTCATTATATTGGAGAGAAGGCAGACATCTCTGTGGCTGATATCTCCAAACTCTTCAACTCAGACCCAAAAAAAAGTCTAGATGTAGCAGCAACAGGCCAGGGGAGAAAATGTTGATTTTGGGGTGAACTGTCCCTTTAAATTTGGTGACTGGGGCCTTTCTCAGCTTCAGACACATACATTGATCCATCTCCTTTTTCCTGAAGGGTCAGGACACTAATAAAATCTGGTGTCTGGTACACTTGTTGCCTTTTCCTGTATAAAATCTAAACAATGGACAGAAAGTCAGCTCTCTTGCCATTTTTACTGTGGAGGCCAGGCAGAGGAGGGATGTAACCTTTGAATGATTCAAAGGCTGGACTAGAACACATTTTTGCTCAACACCGCCCCCTGCAGACAAAGTAGTGGACATCCCAAATCATAACAAACCTGGTGGGAAACAGCTTTGTCCTGGTGGAGACGGCTGGTTTGCATTTCCATGTGAGTGGAGGCACAAAGCCGAGGTCACCCACCCTGTAGCGGATTAGCAGGAACGACGGATCAGTGGGTAAGTCTGGGATCTCTGCACTGTGGAGAAAAGACAGGATGATGGGAACAGGAGCTGACTTGCCTTGGCTCATGGATGGTGGGAAGTAACAGAGTCCATTAACACTAGTTTTATTCTTAAATAAAGTTTGGACGTTTTCATGCTTTGAGGATTTCTTTTATCAAACATATCTTACACAAAGTTTAGTTTTCCCCCCATTACATCTGTCTATCCATCTACCTATCTATAGATAATGATATATAACTGCTCAAAATAGTATTATTATGTTAATAATAATATCAATACAATACCAATATCCAACTTATTTTATTTCTTCATCTAAAAAGCCGACTATTCAGTCAGGCAGCCATTTAAAAAAAAAGTACTCTCAAGCACTTTGTCCAAAATTCAATCACTTTTCAAACCTTGAACACCATATTAAAATTCAATTCTTTTTAAGGATTTCCAGTACCTGTACATGAACCCTGCATATAACACCAAATCTGGTTCTGGTGGGACTCAAGTCTCAGCAGGACTTTGATCCAGTCCACTGTGCTGCTGCAGTGTGCTCTGGGTTTTTCCAAACAGTGTTCACAAAACTCTCATCACGAGTCATAGAACTAACAGACACGGTCCGGTGGAGGGTGTTTTCAGTACCTGGTGAGCAGTGCTTTCAGGATCTCCTCGAACTCCTCGAGCCTCTGCTTCTTCGAATGAGTGTCGGACGCCTCCTCTGAGCCCTGCAGAGGACGGGAAACACCGGAGCTTTGAAAAATCAGAAATGATCTCAGCACAGAACCACATTTTGTCCTCACTAGATCTAAGTGGTAACAGGGCTAAACAGCTTCATTTTACTGCATTATTTGATTACACATGCAAGGGTGTAAACATCAGTCACTAAGGTCAAACAGTTTACATGTACATCAGTTCACAAACAATTAAATCAAACTGTGGTAATTCATAAGAAGCACAGGTGAACAAACAAACTTACAAAAATAAGTACATAGGTTTGTACTGTGTTTTATAGTTTGTCCTGTTATTTTTGTTTTGACATCCAACATCCTTTTTTTTAATATTTTGATGAGTTTCAAAGAATAGTTGGGATAATTTGAATTGAGGTTGTATGAGGTACTTGTCCGTATTATCTACAGTAGACCGCTGTCTTGGTTCTGACACGGAGCGGAGGTGATTGATAGATGGACAAAACTGGAACAATCCACAGACAGAAGGGAAGCAACAAGGAAGTGAAGGGACAGTCCATGAGGAGACATGCATGCAGGAGAGCAGCTGTTTCTTTGTGCCTTACATACTTAATGTGCATGTAAAAACAAATGTGAGTTCATTTTGATTGAAAATCTCTTCACAGTAATTTACATTCATTCATGTATGGGAAGCACAAAAACATTGCCTGTGTCCCTCTGCTCATTGTTTCTTGCTCTTGATTAATTAATGCACTCTTTTATTTTGAAATCCTACCCTTATATTCTAGTTATTTAGCCTCTATGAAATGCTGCTGGCACTATTACTAACTGTCTGTAGTAGTAACAGTAGAATGCCTTTCGCAGTAACCCTGAATTGGTCGCACTGATGGATACTTTTATGCATGCGCATGCATATGATATGTTATAAACGTGGTGAGCACCAGGAAACAGGGCTTTCCAACTGTGTAATTTGAAGCCTGGGTATGGCAATGACAATGCTGGAATGTTTTTTTTTTTTTTTTTTTTTTTGCCTTGCTAAAGATCCTTAGTGAAGGGTCTGAATACTTCCTCCACCACTGGATGTTTGTCTGAGCAGCAGAAGCTAGAGAGAAGCTGAGATGTCTGACCATCCTGGATTAAAACCAGGCAGAATCATCTTTCCCACAGATATTATGAAATTCTAGAGCAGCGGCTGAAGCAGGAAAAACAAAAGCATCTATCCTGACACTCCACATCAGGACTGTGTTTTTACCGTCACAATTTGTCTGAGAATGGTGACTCCTCTCCACGTTACATCCTCCAGCTCCCTCCCCTTGCTCCTTTCCCTCTGCAGATCGGCCTCCAGCTGACTGGCCTTGGCTGTTTTTTGACGGCACTCTTCAGAATCTGAGGCCAGCTCCCGTCTGAAAACACAACACAGACAATAGCACAACCAGCAGGGCTATAGCACAGTGGTTCAGCTTTGGATTCCTCCTGATTCAGGATTATTTTGTTTCACTTCTAATGTCATTCATGGTTCACCATTTCAGAGTTGGCCAAAATGGGGCTTGATAAATTGAATCTTGAGGATTATAACATTCTTGACATACGCCTTACATGGCAATAAATGGTAATCCTAATCTTAGGCATGGACAGTAGAAAGAAATGAAACTTTTACCTGAGATTCTCTGCCTTGGGCGGCTTGTGCGTCTCGGTGGTTCTATAATGCTTTATCTTCGCCTCCACCTGCTGGCACCTCTTCAGACTCCTCTCCTTGTGTAAAAAGTGTAAAAATGTTGAATGAGGTGAAAACTGACCATAATATTATGCCTTGTTTAAAATTGCAGACGCCAGTCAAAACTCCCATAGGGAAACTGACGATTTAAAGTAACTGCAGATAAGCCATATTGAACTGAATAGTTGTGTTTAATGAATTTAACAGTTGAGGGCTTTTTATTTCAGCCCTGTAAGCATTTCAGTTTATGTATTTTGCGTAAAGAAGTTACAATTATTTATCTTAAATGTTGTTTAGTCTTAACAACCTATGTATTGACCTTAAGCTAAAAAGCTGACTTTTTTTAACTGAGCTTTGGTTCAGAATTTGTTGAACAACAGAAACTTGGAGTTATAAGATTGTAACTGATAAACATTTCATATGACCTGTTCCAGGTCAAGTTTTTTTTGTTTTGAACTGAACAGCCTCCTGCTACATGTGGTATGAACCGACTGACACCCCCTTCTTTATTCAATTATCTGTTGTTGAATGTCAAAATTACATTTTGACAATAGATTTGAAAAGTGGTGGGCCGACACTTTATATGTAGACTCTGCACCTAGGGGACAAATTCAAAAATTGATTAAAAAAATAATTACTGCAAAAACTGCTGCAGGTTTGCGAGTGTTAAGAAAAAAAATATGTAAGCTAATTTTGCCTCCATTCCAGTGAGGTTCTTCTAAGTAGGCCAGTTACTCATTTTTGTGGGAAAAGTTTGATGAGATGGGAGGCACAGGAGCTAGTAGAACAGCCGATAGTAGATGACAGGACTTGAACTCTTTGTGTCCGTTCTCCTACTGGATTGGATCATGAACTACAGGAAGCAATAGGAGAATAGTCAGTTGCACATATTCTCTCAGAAACAATGAAGCCAGGTCCTGTCCACGAAAGATACGGACACTGAAATCAGATGTTATAGTGTTTTTGGCGCTGGAGCTTATTCCCACCTATTTCCCGAAATAGGTTGGCTAATACAAACTAGCAAGTTTTGTTGGCTTGTTTCTTACCAACAGCTATAGATAATAGGAGTTCTCCTGAATATGTACTCACCAGGACCATGTCTGTTACTTGAATAAGTTAACATTCAGGGGAGCTAAGGGGAGCTCAGCACCCCTGAAAAGCCCAAGAACTACCTTGAAAGCCTCCTTTGAGAAGTTTAGGGGAGCTCAAATAATAATAAAAATTCTGCAATGTTGCATTTTATCTTCAATAATTAACGCAATGCTGTGTCCGCTGTTTGTTGGCTCTGACATGGTGCGGAGGAGATCCATAGACAGACACAACATGTCACTAAGTCCAGTTCCTTAGCGTGCTTGCTTTTGGGGTTGTAAATAGAACTTTCGGCCCTAATCCCGTTTTCCCCTGATTATAACGATCCGCAGATGGAAAGGGGAATGGCAGGGAAGTAAAGGAACAGTCAAAGAGGGGAAGAGTGTGAGAGAAATGCACACCACAAAACAGCTGTCCTTATGCGCCCATGATGCTTTATGTAATGCCCTCCCATGTTAAAACGAATGTCACTGTGAGTTCATTTTGATTCAAGAGCTCTTTGCATTAGTTTCCATTTACAAAGATCAGATGATGATGTTGATACCTGGTAAGAGGCTCAGTAAAAGCCTTAAAGAAGTCACTTTATTTCTCTTCAGTTAAAAACACAAGTTTGCTAAACAGTTTGTGATGTTGGCATGAAGAGGCGTGTATGAGATGCAGAGAAATGCTGCTTGTGTCCTGCTGTTTTGCTTGTATTTATTTTTCCTCTGATTATTAAACGTATGCTTTAATTTTCGTTTTCACAGTAAACCTGCAGCGGACCGTGTAACCGCGCACTTCCTTGTATGCGTTTAGTGGCAGTGTGCTCCAGGAAATAGGGCTTAAGCCACTGTGTAATTAAAACCCCGGTAGAGTCACACTATTTTCCACACAGTGAATAAAGGATCCATTTCAGCCAAACCAGAATTGGTGATCAGCGTTACTGTAACAGTGGAAAGAGTGATAATAGTTTTTGTGAGTTTTATTTTGTTTCTGTCTGTCAAGTTTAAATGAAGTGTGTTTTACAGAGTTAACGTGGCAATTCAAGCTCTTAGTTTGGCAAAACAAAGAAACGTGAATTCAAACAGTGATCAGTTGTATTTTCCTGGTAAAAGAGGAAAATTGGTGTGAGAATATTTCCTTCCTTGACATTTTGTGAGATCATTTTGTTTATTTTGTTGCAGCTCACACACATCTCCCAACTTTCTTCTTATTGGGTTTAACATAGTCAGCTTTGTTTTTTTTTTGTGGACTGGCAGTGGCAGCTGGTATGCAATAAAATGAATCCAAGTATCCCAATATTAAAGTAATGTAAGTACTTTCTGTGACTTTTCGATTACCACAATATAAAATATTGCGAAAGTGTTTAGCCTAAGTGTTTTTAGGGCTCCAACTAATGATAATTTTCATCATCAATTAGTTGGTGATTTGATTAGTTGTTTGGTCCCTATAATGTCAGAAAATGTTAAAATGTTGATCAAAATCCAAGGTGATGTTCTCAAATGTCTTGTTTTGTCCACAACTCAAAAATATTCCATTTACTGTCAGAAGGAAGTAAAGAACCTGGAAAACACTCACATTTAAGGGGCTGAAATCAGTCATTTTTTCTTAAAAAGTGACTCAAAAGGATTAACTGCTTATGAAAATAAACCACTACTTCGATTCTGTGCACCCGACAACACAGCAAATGACAATTTTTGCCTGCTTATGCGGCCAGCTGCTCCGGGGCCATTTGTGTTTGCCTCCAGTTCTTTCCTTTGTTTTGCCACCGGCTAACACTGTGACATAATCATGATGTCAGCACAAAAAGAGTCAGTGGTAGAATATTTAAATGCAAATCAAGAGGTCTGTGGTTCAAATTCAGATGCACTCTTAACCTAAATCAGAATGAAATCACTTGTCTGCCAACATTGTTAATCGTTGTCATCTTACTCTCCGTGGGTTGTCGCGCCCATCTCTCTTGTTGCCAGCTGTCTTCCTTTTGTTCATCTCACAGGACGCATTTTGCAGTTGTCCTTTCAAACTTTCTCTCAGCACCACCACATCGTAACTCTCTTGCAGCAGGTGATGGAACTGTTCTGAGCACTCGCTGTACTGAGCCTTCCCCTTCTGAACAATGTTCGATGTCGCCAACTCAATGGCATCGGCCTCCTCCTCATCCACCCTGTTGTTAGAGGACAGGGGAAGGTAATGGTAAACATTTACTGATTGCTGACCAACATTTTGAAACAACAATCAAACCAGCATCAAAAAAATGAGATCGTGAAAAATTCACATGCAGATGTAATCATTTTGACTTCACTTCTCGTCCTCCAGCTTTGATTCTGTGGCCAGTCTGTCAAAGGCAGCCTTATTCTCCTCCTTCTCCTTCTCCAGAGACTCCACGAAGGCAAGCTGCAGCATCAGCTGCCCCTTCTGCTCTTCAAACTTTGCTGCTGAGGGGACAAGAAGAGAGGTAAACGAGGAGAGAAGAGGACGCTTCCCACTCCGTCAGAAATATTTTTCCAACTTTGTGAAGGAGACCATCTGAAAATCACGCTCAATTAACCCAATCAAAGTCCCACCAATTTTGGAACTGGTCGACTTTCTCCTTTCCTGTTTCCTGTACTTATATATGCTATGTGCTAGACTCGTCTACGTTGAAAAGAAAGCCAAGATGGTTAAAAAATGTTTCTGGGGGAGCTGCAAAAGCTACATATATACAGTGATGGACAAAGTACTCAACCCTTGTACTTGAGTGATAGTATAGATACTCCTGGTCAAATATTCCTCAACTACAAGTGAAAGTTTATTTCCTAATATCAATACATTGCTGTATTATTTTCACAATGCATTTACAGAACCTCGTAACGCTCTGAAAGCACTAAATGATGCACTGACTTGCTTGTAGAACCACTCTACAAGCAAGCCTATAGAAACACCTTTAAAAACTTCAGCACAGAAATGCAATCAAAAACAAAAAGGACAGCTATTGTCATCTTCTGACATAACTGTATTAAAATCACCACATAAAATTAGATTGAAGCCGGCTGTAAGGAGTTCTCCAAGTCTGTTAAATAATAGAGATTTCTTTCTGGCTTCAGGGGCAGTATATATACATTAATTATGTGGTATTTTTCACCCCGATAAAAACAATCCAACATTAAAACCCAACCTGGAATTATTTCTTTTTTTCTAATTATAATAATATCTTGAGATTTAATTTTGTCTTTTGTTTGATTGAAAGAGGGAGAGCTTGCTTGTGCTTTTTACAGCGCGTGTCTGGATGACATATTTCTGCTTTTACATCAATCCCAGTTCTGTGATTGGTTTCCTTCTGTGAGGAAGACACCAGGTGGCCAACTGCATTTTAGAAAAGAAAAAAACAGCAACAGCTGCCTTCAGAGCTGTGCTTAGCCTAAAAGTAATGAGTAATGACAACCTTCTAGAAATGTAGTGGAATGAAAGTCTAAGTTTCCAAAAAAACAAATACTCAAGTAAAGTACAGATACTCAAAAAATGTACTCAAGTACAGTACTCAAGTAAATGTACTTTGTTACTGTCCACCACTGATTGTATTGTGAAGCTACATCATCAAGACACACAATGTTTGGAAACTCTGAGCTTCAAGGAAACTTCTACAACGTAATGGAACCAGTGAACAACGCTTTCCCTAGAATGGAACGTGTGATCAACAACAGGATAGATGAACTTAGATCATGTTTATTCATTTGCAGTCAGCCGTGTTAGCTGTGCAGGTGATCACGTCCACAGTGACTAAACAGCAGCCCTGCAGGTTTTCTACCAATGCAATACAGTACTCAAGTAAATGTACTTCATTACTGTCCACCACTGCATATCTTAAGTTAGCTTATATCAATAGCTAGCTAGCTTAGCTCCCCACAGTACAAGGAACAGGAAAGAAGAAATTTGACCAAGGTTCGAACAGGTACCAAGCTTGTTCAACTGTTATTGGAGTACAGAGTAGAAAGGGGCGGGACTCAGGAAGGGTCAATTAACACAGCATTTTCAAGCACACTGAACCCTATACGGCAATAATCTAGTCTAAATACATTACATGTCTTCCTACTGTGTGTTGGTGCATCCACTGGGATTTGACTCAAACAGTGAGAAGCAGATAATCTGCTTCACCAATCCTTTTGTTTTTTATCATAATTATACTAGTCTCACGATCAATTTATTGATTATTTAGCAATGTTACAGGTCCCTGAGATGATCCCATTTCCATTTTATTTTGTGTCTTTATCTATCATAAAAAGTAAAAAAACAAAAAGCATTTTGAAAATTGTTCTATTTAAAAAAACAACCAAATGTTTAAAGAAGATTCATAGACTTGCCCTGTACTCATGAACCTAATTTAAAAATGGATCAAAAAGACTATGATCATAGATTATGATGTGACCCATCCAAGCACTTCTGTCATTGACCTTCCTGCAGATCTACCCTTTTCTGTTTGCAAAGTCGTTTAATCGATTTGCCCATCAACAGAAAATTAATCAATAGCTTTTTTTTTTATAAGCATTTAATCATTAAAGGTGTTTATCAAACTAAAATGCCAAACACCTCATTGGAAAAGATGTCAACAAATTAATTAATAATAATGAAATGAAAATGAATGAATGAAAATTAGTAGCAGCTTTAGTTGTTTCAGTTTCCCTAAATCTAATCCATTGTAAGAAGATGGTAGATGAAACAACTAATTCCCTCACCCTGCATCATGCACGTGTCCAGTTCATCGAGCCTCTCCTTCAGTTCATCGTCCCTCTCCTGCAGCTCCTGTGTGTCCTGGCTGTGCCGCAGCTTCAGGGTCTCGCTGTCCTGTTCAATACCCTGCTGCTGACTTTCCAGCCTCTCAGTCAGCTTGTTCGCGTCCTTCTTATTTGCAGCCAAAGAGTACTTCTGGCACTCAGTTATGTCTTTCCAGTCCATCTCCAGCATTATGTACTGAGAGTCGAGGTCCTTGTCCTCTTTCTCCATGTCGTCACATTCATGCTGACATCTGCAGGAGGAAGACAGGAAACGTGGTCTCGAGGATTATATGCAAGAAACTGCAGTGATTTTTGTTGTTAATATTGTATTTAAAATAAAATGGGGACTGCGTCCATCATAGAAATCATGCTGAAAATGTCACTGAAGCTTGTCCTCAGTTAACAGTGAGGTTATATGATAATTCTCGGAACCAATAGTTGGAGCAAAAAATGTTTCACTTACATAAACAATATCAGTAAAACTTAAATGAAGTACAAGCAAAAGTAAAGCTTCAAGGCTGATCCACCACCAGTAGTTTTTTGTATATATTTTTTTCATCGAATGAGACGATACACAATGAGCACTGATCTGCAAAAGAAGTGGAACTCAGACTGAACTCAGCTATATTTTCTGACATTTTATAGACGGCAATAATCAAGAAAATAATCAGGATGTTAATTGTAGAGCCCGACCAGTGTATCAGTTGGTGATGGCCACAGCTATACTGCAGGCTATTTTCATTTGGTAGTTTTATAGGCAGAATTTTATGTATATTTAAACCCTTTTCTTAACTCAAGTTTAATATATATATTTTGCTGTTTGTGTTTTTTTTATTTTTATTTATAGTTATTTTTAATTATTAGAAATACCAGTATAAGTTTACTGTTTCAGTGCTGATGTCCCTGATGACCTGCATCATCCTGTCTGGATTTATTTCACAGTAACGACCAACTCACTGTACATTATCCCTGACATATCATAGCCTATAAAGAATATCAGCCAATAGCCAATATCTATATTGGATTTTTTTTAAAACTAATATCAGTATCGGCATTGGCCCCAAAAATCCAGTTTTGGCCTGGCCCTATCGATAATGGAAATAGCTAATAGCAAATTGCAGCACTATCTGGAAGGGCACAGCACTTTAGATTTCATTTTATATTAATTACGGGTTACACTATATTTATCACACAGTCTACCATATTCCATTTCACTATATTTGTTGTTGTATTAAACATTAAACACAAGCACATTTTCTTCCAAAAATAGCCTAAATTGGGGTTGTAGCTTAGTTCCAATTAGAGTTTAGATTCTCGGCCCGTACCCGAGCCCGGCCCGAACCCGACCTGATTCGGGCCGGGCTCGGGCCGACATTTCACACCAATATCCGCGGGCCGAAAAGCCGTAATCAGCAATATTTTATTTATTTATTTTTCGTTAAGTAAGCCAACGAGTGTTGAAAAAAGCATCACGTCTTGTTCACGTGCACAGCGGTGCGCACAGCCACACACACTGCTGCAAGCATCAC
>JAJHUR010080098.1:0-12899 GCA_027495735.1 Lutjanus campechanus | reverse complement strand
GCATCCTTTAGCCTAACAGGACTAAAATCTATAGACATGTTAGCTTTCCAGTGGGGCTGTATGCTCGGTTAGAGGCAGTTGTAAATCTGTGTTGGCATTTGGCAGAGCTTGTTGCCATAGTGCTACTTTTTCAATCCAGAGCTCAATGTGTTATACAGGCTTTCTGTGAAAACCATTTCAAGTTTAAACATCGCTCCTCTATAGTCTGAAATTGATCCCACAGATCAAACAAGATTGTGTCTTACACTGTTTGAACGTCGAGCAGGATGGTGGAAGTGCTTATCAGAGGTAACTGACCACTCAGCTCCATGTTACAGGTGACGTGTATCAGGTCACAAGAAGCATTGTGCAATGCAGGTCAAAGCAGTGTACTTGAACTTTCTTTTAACGCTGCAATAATCAATATTTTTTATATTAAAAATTGATTAGATCACTATTTGTGATGCAAAAAGGGCGAGTCTCCAGGCAGTGTTAATTGATGTTTCTAGATGCATGTTCTTTCAGAGAATAGAGTGTGTGGTTAGAAGTCAGATTTAATCCATTATCTTGGCAACCAGATTGGTCAACATCATTGACAGGAAGAGCAATATGGATATTAGCATGGACCGTGACAGCAGTCACTCTGACATAAGGTGTGAGGTGGAGGACTCCAACGAGAGAGTGGTCTGCTGACGGTGAGAGGCACCCCTCATCTGCCAAAGGCCCACATACCCCCAGCTAATCAGCTGTTTATACTTTGCTGGGTAAGTCAGTGCTGCTCTCCCTTGCTCTGCTCGCAGCACGCTCCGTGATGTCCATCGGAAACGCTTTTAGCTCATTAGTTTGGTTTTCTGGGCTTCAGAGTCCACTCCTATCAGTCATAAGTTTCAGCTGCAGCTGGCAGCTGTTTGCAGCGAAAAAAAAACTAAAACTAAACTAAACTAAGCATATGCTACCTGCACAACACCAAACAGCAGACAAACAAAATTAGCCAGGGTTGCCAGGTCCACGGTTTTCCCACAGAATTTGTCTACTTTTGAAGTGTTGTTGCAATTTGATTTTTTTCCCATGCAAATTACATGAAAGTATATAAATCCATATTCTAAAATCCATATTTTAATTGAAATAATTTTTTAGACCGATGTGTCGTGCTCAGGCAGGGAGGAAGAGAAGGAAGGAAAAGGTTAAAGTGAAAAGACAAAGCAGCAGATTAGTTTGTGCACCAGTGAACTGGTCTACGTGTTTAAACAGCAATATTTTCTTTATGATAATATACTGATCTAATAACACAAGGCTGCTTTTAATGCTGACACATTAAACATTTATGGTGTTTTTTTTATATATTACAATTTATTTTGCAATAATCACAGTTCTGTTGGACTTGGCAGTGCATTTGGTCTGGCAGAGGCGTATTTTGAAATCTGCTCTTGGGGTGGTTTTTGGGCCAGTTTTACTGGCTGTTGAGCTGCCATTTGGCTGGTTTTGTCATACAGACCTGGCAACCCTGAAGCTAGCCACTAGCATGGAGCATTTAGCAGCTAAAGAGTCAGGGGCAGGCCAAGCTTTGGTATTTGTGTTGTTGCTCTTTAAATATTTAGTATAACTATAGTACAGTTTTTTATGGTTGAATGCACTCGTTGTAAGTTAATTTGGGTAAAATATTAGTTTAATAAATGTAATGTAATTAAAGTGTAATTATTTGCTGACACTCTTTCTTACTTTATATTGTGATAATATGTCAGAGTTTACAGCATAAAATACAGCTTTAAAACATAAAAGGATTGTGCAGCTGTCTACTAAAGCATCCCATAAAATTAAATACAAAGGTTGTCCTTTTATCTTTTTGTAACAAGCATGTCTGTCCTGTAAAAGACTTTTCTCAGATGCTCTACTTGAAGTAGTCATTAGCGGCACATGGTGTGTATTACTGTGGGCAGCTACACTGTAGTGTTTGATAGAATTTAATGAGGAAGCAACATCAGCAGCCTCACTGTAGAACACTGTCAGTGTCCATTACTGTCTTGGTCTGTCCAATGTCTTTTTGTATTGTTTTTGTATTGTGCACCGCAGATACTGAACACATGCTGAACATGGAGCCTCTTCGGTGGCAACAGCATTGATTTGAAAATATATTCACCCACTTTTGAATTAAAGCTGCAGGGAGTGATGTACACTTCTCAGTCAGAGGGACGGTGTGTTTTTCATGTGTGCTGTTTGTTTTTAATGATACAAAAGAGGTTTCAGTGGTGGCTGTTTGGGCATCATTACAGCGACATTGCGGATTGCAAAAGCTGCTGCCTCTGCTGAAAAAATAAAATTCACACACACCAACAGAATTGCACCTTCTAGCGGTACTGAAAAAGATGTATTGCTGTAATTTTAAGGTCACTAATTTTGCTGGCGTGGTTATTGATTGTTGGAAGTTACGGCATCATACCCTCAGAGTGTTTCTCTCACAGATGGTCTGGTCCTAATGAACCAGACTAACAAGCCAGATGCCTCCTTTCTGCACCACACAGGGTCCTATGAGGTTATATGGAAGGACTCTAACATACATTTTTAATTTAATTGGCACAGAGAGGAGCCATGACTGCAAATACAATTTGATCTAACATCAAATTATGAGACATGAACTGGCATACTGTTTGGTGAGGAGACGTGATTATAATGGAGGATTCAAGGGGGCTTCAAGGACCTGTTGATAAGAACAAGGTCAAACATTACATTTTGCCGAATATTCAGTAACAGTTTATTTGAAGGGGTGCGCAAAAGCCTGTAACTACACTGTCATAACCATGTCATGATACCTGTAATGAACATTGTTGTCATTAAGTGTCATTAGGTCAGTTATGTCATTTTAATTGTAATGTTGACCTTTATACTGCGCCCTGTCGTCAAACGGGCCTTGTAACATTTAACAACATTTTTAGGTCCAAATGTTACCACTTTAGTTGAAGTCCAGGAAATGATCTATTTCACCATTCAAGAATCATTTGACAATGCAATAAACTTAATGACATCTTTATGACAAGTCCAAAATTACCACTGTCTCATTACAGCCAGTGTCAAAACCAATCACACGTGACGGTAAAATGTCATGTTAAAACATAAAGCTCAACAGTTTCCTTAAATTCGATAAGATTAAGTTGTCCTGACAGGTGACACTGACAGGTTATGTTGTCTTGGCTAATGTCAAACTGACATTACAAAAACATTTTGGTCATGTTCATGTCAAGTTGTCTTACAAAGACATTTCTGTCTTGGTTTATGCCAAGTTGTCATAACAGACATTTTTTCTTGGTTTAAGTTAAGAAAGACATCTCAAACAATGTCAACTTTGCATTAAAAATGACCAAATGACACTTAATGACAGCCATCACAAACATTCATAACGATGCCTTCATGTTCATGACAGGTGTTATGACATGGTTATGACAGTGTAATGACAGGCCTATGCACAAATGCTCAAATAAAGTATTACTGGATATTGCATATTATAGCTGGTGCATGAACAAATACGTGCAGACAAGGAAAGAGAAAAAACATAAGACTTGTTGATGGTTAGTTGCTGAAATCTCTGCTTTTATGATCAGCCTGGACTTAAAAAAGATGTAAACTCTTTCTTGTTTGTGCTTTGGGTTCTTGTTTAATTTAACTTCAGTGTATGGGATGTCAACAGACGCAGTGTAAACCATCTGCGATCCATTTACAATGTTGTGTACAATGAGACGTCTTCCAGAGCATTTTGTCTGTCTGTGTCTTGGCTGGGAGCCCCTCTGCTTGTCTTGTCCCCTCTGTCAGTCTGTCTTCGTCTGTCCCCTCTCCATCTGCCCGCCTGCGTGTGTTTAGTTGTAATCTATTTCTACATCGCTCTTGAGCAAGTGGCAGCCAAGATATTAAGAAGTCAGCATTAAAACGACACTGTTATTGGATACATTCATCACTCACACTGTGAAACAGCATTTAATATTCAAGCAGAACTGCAGTCACAACCAGAATTTATTGTTACCACCCGCTGAGATGACACTAATTGCAGTTTTGGTATGGCCACACTGATCTGCTTTATCGTCTGAAGCTGTTCAAAAGGCTCATTAGAATATGCATTCTCCGACAGCTGAGAAAGTTTTGGCCATTAAAAAGTGCAGAAGCAGGCATCCATTTTCTGCCTCTGATTTGTCCCACAGCGAGTGTGATGTCCAGTAGAGGGCGGCATAGACAGCCGAGAGTGAACAAATGGCAAACTAAGTCTCCTCTCCTCTTCTCTCTTCCAGGGCCAAAGTGTTTCGGGGGAAAAAGGTCCTTGGGGACTACGACATCAAAGTGGAGCAGGTACTATATTGATTTTATAGACCTATGATGCTGCAGAATCATTTATAAAAAGGTTGAGAGGGATCAGAACAGAGATGAAAGTGAATTGACATCATATTCATGTTTGATATGGAAATGCATAGGTTTATGCTGACAAGCTGAGACACTGGTGCTCTTGCACATATTCAATAAGAACAAAAGACTTGTTCAGACACTCTCTGCTTGTCTGTTGCATTGCACAGCAGGTTATACGTTCCTAGAAAGAAGCAAGAGAAGAAGAAGTAAAAAGTGTCACTGTAGGGTGAATACCATGTGAACTTTGTGGTGGTTGCAGAAATAGGAGGTCACAGTTTTAACCAAGCGTCTCTGCCTGTGTGCGCAAGTGCAACAACTCCTCCGGTGTCAAACAGGATAAATCCGAGCCCTGCAATATCTCCACAACTTCTGGATGATGGAATGCCATTAAATCTTGGACAGATATCTATGGGTCCCCACAGGACGAATCCCACAGGACTGTCACTCCCCTGACTTTCCTTGTGATGCCAGGAGGTCAAAGTTTTCATTTATCAATGAAATATCTCAATCTCTACAGGATGGATTGGCACAAAAGTTGGTACAGACGCATATTTTTGAGTTTGAATGGAATATTTTGACAATTACTGGATGAACATTTTCTACAGATATTCTAGGTCTCCAGAAGATAAAGTTTAATTAAAACATTAGTGACTTTCTCTTATAGTGCCATTATCATGTCCACATTTGCTCAGTACTTTGGTTTATGACCAAATACCAACAATATGAATGACGTTCCCATCAGTCTCAGCTGTTATTAGTAATAATTAGCAAATGTTAGCATGCTAATAGTTTAAACCATTGACATAAATAAAAGATTGATGCCCCAGCCTCTGGTGATGCCATTTGGATCCAGAGTCTGTGCAGTAGTAACCAGTGCTGGAGCTTTTGATTTCCTGCCCAAACAGTCAGCTGACTCAGTCGAGGGCAAAGCTCAGCTGTCAATTGTGGCTTAAAAAAAAAAACCTTTATATAGCATCAAAAGACCAAACTGATCAGAAGATTTAACTCTTGAACAAACATCAGCACAATCAGACAGAGACTATCTTTGAGGAAAAATAAATTGACTTGTACTTTGATGTTTTAATTTGACCCATGTCCTATCTATGAACATTGTGGAAGCAGGATATATGACCTGTACTGCAGCCAGCCACCAGGGGGCGCTCGAGATGCTTCTGCTTCACTTTTTGGGAGCTCTCATGTTGTCCATTTCTATATACAGTCAGTTGGTTAAACTAAGATGGTGAACATGTTAAATATTACCTGCTAAACATCAAAACGTTGTTATTGCTTGCATGTAGCTCATAGGTCCAAAGAGCCACTAGCATGGACATTTACTGCAGTGATGTATTATACACATGGGCTGTATGTGAAAAAGGGGGTAGCTTCTGGGTCTGGAAAGTGACGCCAATGCAAAGTTCAAGTGCCTTAAACCTGCATTCTTTTTTAATGACCAGCAGGGGGCGTCTGCACTGGTTGTAAAAGAAGTCCAATTTTCTTAAGAGAAAATTATCCTACGTCTCACTTGATTTATTACCTCAGTAAACAGTTTCTAATGAGTTTATTATCTCAGTTATTAGTTTAAAGTCTTCTTCAATGTTTGTATGTTTTGTAAATTATGGTCAAAGACAATAAAGTGGTGTATGCTTTAGATTGTGGGTAACCTTGTGATTGACAAATCGCTAATAAATAAATTATTCTGTGTGGACCCAAGGAAGAATAGTTGTTAAAATATGGTGATCGTCAAGATAGAGTCATAGCAATGTGTCTGGCAATGGCAGTTCCACCCTCTTGTCCAAATATGGTCACTTCTGGCTCCAAAAAATCACAATGGCGATGACCATAATGCCAAAGTGTATCTTTAAAAACGGCAGTCCACAAACCAGTGTGTGACATCATGGTGGCTAAGTCCACTTCTTTCATACAGTCTATTATTATACACAAATATGAATTTGTGTTACTGTGGTTTGCAACCAAGTCTGCCAAATAGAAACTGCCAAGTCACTTTCTAAACAATTTACATTTGTCATCCTCAGCAAAAATTACCTTTGTACGGTTTATGTTTAACTGCATATAAAAGTATAACCACACTTTTAAAACCAACCTGTACTTAAAATGTAAAATTACACCAGAATGTTGATATCATGTTATAATCACTGTACAAAATTAAGTTATATGTTAACAGCGTGTGACAGTTTGGTTTCATATTGGTTGAGCCGCCTAACCAGCAAACCATTTTGCAATATTTGGTTAGTGTATGTGAAATGACTGTTCTGTGGGGTTTCACAGCGAACAGTTTCACACCTAATAGATGGTGACAGTTAAATTACAACCTCAAACTTCACCACAGAAACGAAAACAGACGCCAGAGGAGACAGGAGTCGGCGGTTATGACTCACAGAGAAATCCTCACTGTGTTTGCAACCACACCAAAGCATACATGCATTATTTTATGTTTACAATAATGTGCACTTGTTTATATTATACAGTATATATTGTAATCTCCTTTCCCTGCTTCTACAAAGAGAGTTTGTTAAAAGAGAAAAAGAGAAAGTAACTATTTATCTACAGTTTTGCTCTGAGAGCAAGTCATCAATTCAAAGGATAAGAGGATAATGTGCTGGGTATGAAAATAACTGTAATTATGGACTATTACACCTTACCTTACATAATAACCTTTTCTATTGAGAATATAATAATCTAGTATTCTCTCCCCGGTATATGACATTCTACATGTGTTAATTTAAAGCACAAGGAACCATTTCCAAAATTGCTGTGTATGATAATGCAACATTTACCATTTAATGATATTGAAGTGTAGTTCACCACCTCTGTATCATCAAGACTTTAGGTGAATGAAGCTGTCTTGTGTCCTCTCCCAATCCTCACAGGCTGAGTTCTCAGAGGTCAACCTCGTCTCACATTCAAATGGCACCTGTAACGTGGACATGCAGGTCATCAGAGGCGGGACCAAAGTGGTCAGGTCAGTACCACATACAGATACACACGTGCAAACATGCACACGTTGGCTCTTCTTTCCTTCAGGGAAGACTGAACCGTGTTAAATCAGAATCAGAATCAGAAATACTTTATTGATCCCCGAGGGGAAATTGTTGAGGTGTTGAGGTTAAAGGTACAATATGTAAATTTAAAATTATCAACAGAATGTGAAGAAATAACTATTCTGACGTTGTGTCCATAGACCTCTGTGTACTGTGTTGCAGAGATATCTACTGAAGCATACTAACCAGCTCGCCTTGGCGGGCCCTGTCTCATTATACCGCTTCTTACCTCAAAAGGTGATAGTCTGATAGTACAGCCCTAATTCCCTGTCATCAATCACGGAAGCTGTTTTTGGTCTCGGTCTGGCAGTTCTGTTGCCTGCTCCCCCGTCTCCAGTTCTGGTGCCCCAGTCCATAGTTCCTGTGATAGCAGTGTAAACACTAACACTCCCCTGGTGCTCTGAGCTCCTGTTCCGGGCAGCTAATAAGACTGCCAGCTGCAGCAGTAACTGAGCTAACTAGCTAAAGGCAGCTAAAATTTGTTGCATAGCTCCATATTTTGGTTTTGGCTTTATTTGTTTAGATTATGAAGTCAACAGCTGGCCAACTCTTGTACATTTCACCTTTAATGTTTGAGACAAATCTTTCAAACCTCAAAACCTAATTCTTATACTGTTCTTTAACTCTAGCCTTTGACAGTAACATTAATTGCAAAATATATCCAAAAAATACAAACCTAATTTCACCCACTAAACCTTCCAGATGGACCTCATCTCCTGACACTGAACTGAAGAAGAAATAACCCTCTATCGTGAAAAAGGCGTCCCTTCTTTGGAAATTAATTTGACTGTTTTTGCAAGGCCGTTTGGTCCCCACCAAAATGTATGAGAGCAGCATGCTCTCGATAATGCATGCCTCAGTTGTTTTATTCTCAGAGCTAAACCGCAGTTTCGCAATACAACCAAAAAATACAAAACTGACCTCAACCATTAATCTCTTCCCTGCACCCAGTCCTCTGGCTGTGAATATAAAACCCACCTCAGAAATATCCCTGAGTCACTGGGCGGCCAACTTTAATGTATTATACTTCTGGCACAATTGTTTGCCAAATGAAGTTCAAGTGAATAGATCCTCGTGGCTGCCCAAACTTAACCTGCTGGTGCCTGGTATACAACAATATATCAAAAGTATTCAGTAGGACTATAGTTAATATAGATCTAGACCGTCTTCTTTACATCTTTGGTTCAGCTGTGATAAACCTGTGTATTGATAAGTATTTAGGACAAGACATTTTCCTTTGTACATTGTTGGCTAAACACCTTACATCACAATATTGGAGGTTGGTCCTCTGTTCCAGCAGTGACTCAGGGATCTGGGAAAAATATGTATATAAATCACTTTTTATACACTTTGCATTACAAGCTGGCCAACAGAGACAGTACGTTCTTGAAAATATGGCAACCCTCCTTGATACATGGACAACTACCTTCAACAGGACTCTGTCTTCAGCCACATCTCAATGTACTTAGAAAATAGGAGACAACTGCACCATAAATATGACTTTCAGTCCTTACAAAATATTCTTCAGCTTTTAATTAGTCTATTATAGACTGATAAATGCACTTGCACATTATGCACTTTTTTGATATAATGTGCCTCTTCATGGTGTGGTACATTGTAGGCCACTGCCATTAACACCTATGTACTTCAGCTATTTTCTTGCCATATTTTGTGTTTTTAGTGTATTCATTATTTGCGTTGCATCAAACTGTCCCTTGAAGGACAAATAAAGTATTATAAAATGAATTCTAAATCTTTCCTCACAAGTATAAAAACACATTGACTCACATCATTATTAAAAGCACAGTAAGCTGTTCCTGACCGGGAATCATATTAATTGTTCTACAGTCCCAGAATCCAATTATGAAATACAGACCTGGACATATAAACCCCTGACCGTAAATCTATTCTGGAAATAAGGACATTTGGTCCTCACAAAGACGTACAGGACACGCTTCTGTTTTCAAAGCCTGGCATAGTACTCTGCATTGTGTAGGAAATTAATTTGTCTACTCTTAGAGCTAAATTGTTATGACCTAGAAGCCCCATATGCAACCAAGAAATACTGACCTGACATCAGCCATTAATGTGATCATAAACCCAAAACCTACTCCTGAAATAACCCAAAATTCTCATGAAAATGTCCTGACTTCAACCCTCACAAAAAAGGACAAGAACTAACAGACTTCCATCATTTTTCAAACTCCATCATAGTGCTGCTATACCTTGCTTGTACATCAATTAATGACAATCCAAATACTTTTTTTTCTTTGCAAGTTCAGACATAAAAACCTCAGAATGCTCTTGGAAATAATAAATACGCTTGTTTACTTCAAGTTCTGATCAGTGGAAAAAGGGCAGAGGCGTGTGACCACAATCATTACCCTCAGACTGGCACCGTAGATCTGCGTCCAAACATGTGAACGTACTGTAAACCAGACAATCACACACCACAGACCACACTGACACAGACACCAGTGTCCCAGCTCAAGACTGCCAGTGATTAAGCAAGACTGTAAACTCCCACTGTTCTCCAACCAACAAAGCCGACAGGAAATGAAGAAGGCAGCCTCAGTCTGACAATCAACATCTCTGCCCTGTAATTATGCTTTATGAGGGGTTGGTCCGCACATGCTCAAACACAAACACACAGTGACCATCGCCTGAGATAGAGGGGGTTCAGGGAAACTTTGATTCATTGCAGGGAACAGAATGATTCACGTTCACCTGTCTACAGAAATATTATTCTTTTACTACACAGCTCATACAGTCAACCTCCAGAGCTGCATCACAGTCTCAGCCTCGCCCAAACATAAACTCGCTGTGGAGAAAATTAATGAGTTCACAACATAATTCTCAGTTGGTCTTGTTTTCTCCGTTCACTGCAGGCTTTTCAGACTTTTTAAATCTCTGCATCTGTCTCAGTAATTGCCCCGTGTTCATCGATTTCAAGTCAAAGCGGTGATTTTGCTAACTGCTCTGTGTCTGAATGTTGCTAAGTAACCCTCATTCTGAGGAAGATGTAATCTCTTCCTGACTCTGAGCATGTCACTATGTGATCTTCAGCTTCTGTTATCTCTATTCTTACCCTGTATCACTTTTTAAAATCTGTATTTGTGTTGATTTTATTAAAGGACACATTAATGAACACACGCACTTGAACATGGGGCTCATGCTATACCAACTGAGCTACAGAGGCACCCCTGACTTATGGGAATTATCTACAGTGTAAAACATAATTTAGCAAAAATTAGTGTAAATGTTTGCATTTAAGTGTAAAAGGAGGGAAACAGGTTAATATCATTTAAAGGATAAGTCTAGTATTATTCTATTTTCCGTCTTGTTAACAAATGGTAACAAATCTACAGTATGGTTTCTTTTTTAGTCTTAATAATTTCTTAAAACAACAGCATAGAGTTATTGTTTTTTAAGCAAACATTACGAGCAAGAGTAAATGGTGCTTTTGCTGGGGACTATTTTTAGCTGTGGACTGATACACATTCACAAAGAATGAATTGTGGTCACTAATAGCACCATGAATTGTTTATCACTACCTTCCTTGTCTCAAGGTCGAATTCAAAAAAGATCTCAAGATATTACAGCACAAACAAAGTTTTGCAGCTTATCATAATTAAAGCCATTATAATTATCTATTAACTCTTCATTTATTTATATTTGCAGGATATATGTTGTTTTTGTATGACTCACTCATTTGGGCTCCCTCATTCCTCTGGGCGCATGGAGAGCTGTTTTCTCTCCACTCTGTGCTGGACTGTTGCAGTGCACAACCATCATCTCAGCTCCTCACAGCAGTTGGTTTAATGTTGTTTACACTTTTATTCACTCATGGTGAGTATCAGGTACTGTCTGTACCATCTGTGCACATATAATACTGTGATGCACTATATTGCTTCACCTATCGACAATCACTGCTGCCATGATCACTGGAAAGTCTGGGTATGACACCTGTTATGAACACGCTGCGCTTACCACCAACCCTGTGAAGCTGCAAATAATTTTCACTCTAACTGCCTGTGGCTATTAGCACTGATGTTTGTGAACTGGACTTTTTTTTTTTCGGAATGAGGCTCATTTGCATATTAAGGTGATAATTTGTGCGGCAAATGTCTGCATATTACCCCATTTAAATATGTACAAATAGCACCAGAGCACTGAGATGCTATTTGCTCGGCAGCACAGTTAGAGGTGCATTTCACCCTTTGTGGGTGCTTAGAGAATTAGATGGTTTCTCTTCGTCTTATCTGTGCAGGTTTAGCAGCCAAAAAAGCTGCACAATCCTTTTTGTGAATTTGCCTCTAAATGCGCTAGTGAGTATTTTGGCAGCAGAACGTGTATGTGGGGATTGATTCAAATTGAACTACAGAGCCCATGTTCATTGTAATGGAGGAAAATGTCACCCAGTGCCACAATGTGACTTATTGATGAGAGATCAATGGAAGAGTACAGTTCTTGCTAATCTCTGTGGTTTACTTCCATATGCTCAGCTACACACATCTACCTTCACATCAACTGAGAAAGTTAAAAGAAAGTTTAAAAAAGTTAAATTGACAACATACAGTTTTCTGATAACTTCTTTTTCCTCTTTCATCTTAGACCTTGTTGTCTCATTTCTTTCTTCAATCTCAATAGTCAACTTTTTTACTTAGACTGTTCATTATGAAGTAATTGTTGATTGCACAGTGTAATGACTACAGAATAATGACAGAGTCCCCTTTTAGATTGGTTCCCTGGAAGCCTCGCTTTCATCTGTCTGCCACCCGGCACAATTTTTCACAGAAAAATGACATCTCCATTATAGACTAAATTAATGAACATATTGTTTTCTCTCCTGATGTTATCCTCTAATGTTACTCCCACCTCCACCCCAACACTAAGTTATGTTGGTGTAAAGCTACAACATCACTCAAACTGTTATTACTATACAATGTACATAATTACAATAGCTGTTAAAACTGTCGGATCGTCTCCCTCCCTCCCCCAGCTTAAAACAGCTGACAAATATGTGGAATAAGTTTGTACTTTTTTTCTTAACACAAACAACAGCAAACATGTATGATCACTTTCACAATACTGTGTATGCTGGTCACCTTCATTTTGGGCAGCTCTTCCAAGCACCAATTAAAAAAAGAGAGCCATAGCAACGTAATGTTAGCCTGTGGCTAGCTGACGTTGCTAACTGTTATCTGTATATCAAAATGATCAAAAACTAAATACTAATACACACTATATACAAAGCAAATGGTAAAGTATTGACAATATGTACAAATCAAACTATAAAAGTTAAGTTTTTTAGCTAACTTGAGAATGAAAAAGCACTTGGGTGACCATAGAGGTATGCTGCAGATTTGACACCAGAAGCTAAGTTGCAGGAAGTCTGTCAAGCAGATGTACAACACACTACATTGTGCAAGACGAGAATACCTGGAAAACTAAAGACATCAGCCTCAGTTGTACTTT
>JAJHUR010080097.1:0-22156 GCA_027495735.1 Lutjanus campechanus | reverse complement strand
AGTTTATGATTACAACTTCTTCAATGGTCTGGATGGAGTGGCTGCAGCCCTTGATAATGTGGAAGCCAGTGAGGACACTCATCTTGTCTTCATTACCATTATTACCACAACCATTATACCATATACATTAATCCTTCTTTTTGCTGCCCAGGGGTCTATCTGGATGGACGCTGCATTCAACACCAGAAGCCGATGCTGGAGGGAGGAACTCAAGGAAGTAAGGGCCACACTCTTGTGGTGGTGCCTCACCTGACAGAGTCTTATGGCCGGGACTCATCAAATTCTGATAACGCCATCCCACTGTGCACTCTCAAGAACTTCCCTCACCGCATTGAGCACACCCTGCAGGTACAATGTACTTCTGATTAAGTATAATTAAAAGAACCAGTGTGAATGATTTAATAGCATCTAGTGGTGAGATTGAAGGTTGCAACCAACTTGCCTCACCCTCCTCCTCCAAGTGTGTAGGAGAATCTACAATGGCAACGAAACTTGCCAAAAACGTGAAAGGTCGTATCTGGAGCCAGTGTTTGTTTTCTCCGTTCGTGGCTACTGTAGAAAAATGGTGGTGCAACATGACAGCCTCCATGGAAGAGGAACTGTGCCCCCCTTAAATACAAACAGCTCTTTCTAGTGTAATGAAAACATAACAGTTCTTATTTTCAGGTAATTATTATACACTAATGAAAACATATGAATGTTGCAGTTCATTCCTGCCATATTCTACCAATAAATCCTCTTAAGTCTTAAACACGGGCCTTTAAGATTTGTATTTGAGTTACAGAGGTCACAGATTTACCTATTTTTGCTACATAACCTACACTGAATGACCAGACACATAAAATATACCTTACCTCAAATGATAAAAAAACATGTTTAAAATGTTTTTTTGTGGGTAGGAAACATTCTATAGCACTTTGTGGTGGTGTTGCATTGGACTGTATTATACTAAAAGATATTTCTAGTATTTCATTCCACCTCATTTACATATATATATAGATGGGCAAAACAAAACATTAGAAACATCCTTTCATATAATCAAATGGCCACAACAAAAGGGAGACAAACCATGTAACAGTTGGCAAAGGATGTCTTTATTAAACTTAAAAAAAAAAGAAAAAAAGATCACATTAAGCAGCAGAGTTAAACATGAACAGCATGAGATGTGAGAATCAGTAGAATCAGTGGTGTCTGAGATGGATGAGTTACAGTAATGCGGGTGTTGTATGGTGTGAACACAACATAGGGATAAACTAAAACAACCAAAACCAAACTGAGATGTTGTGTTTTTGCAGGGAGGGAGCAGAGAGATAGCTCAGATTGCAGTTGCTGTAGCTGGGACTTGAATAATCTGGTCAAACAGACCAGATCAGCATCATCATTAAACAAACCATAAACCATAAAGTATTTTCCAAATTAAAAATTTGACCAGATGATAGCACTAAATGAAATGAATGTTAAGTGCTCACTAAAGTTATCAAAGTTCATCTTTAAATTAAAAAATCAAAGTGTCAACCACATGGTAGCACCAAAGTAAAAGCCAGGGGATCACCAAACTCAGTAGGATTCATCCTCTGTGAACCATGAACGTCTGTACCAAAGTTCATGTCAAGCCATGTGATGGATGTGATGGATGTTGAGATATTTCAGTCTGGACCACAGTGGTGGACCAAGCAAAACAGACAGAATAACACTGTAGTTCATACAGCCACACAGCAAGAATATCTGTTCTCTGGTCACTCAGTGTGTTCTTATGCAATATATAAAGCCACAGTTTTATTTTGAGTTTAATTGAGTTTTCTTTCCACCTTTACAATTCTTTCAGTGGGCCAGAGACCAGTTTGAAGGACACTTTAAACAAACACCTGAAAATGTGAATCTCTACCTGAGGTAAGATATGACGCCATCCTCATGTGATTTACCTTGTCGCCTCCAACAAACGTGAGAAATTACATTCACCAGTCCGCTGCCAGCCTGCTGGTACTTAATGACGTTCTCATTTTACAATGCATGTCTGCTCTCTTACAAAGCATTCCAGCAAACTTACAAAAGCTAATGAAGTGCTTCAAGCTCATTATTTTGTTTTATAAACAGGAAAACATGTGGTCGGCGTTTAGCAGTAAATCCCTAGTAAAAATTACATAAACAGTCTGTCCTGCCAAGGCTGCACTCTGCGCTGTATCTTTAACAGCAGCAGCAATAATAGATAAACTCAACTAATTAGAGGCTTTCTGGTTTAGAAGCATCTACTGAATTGACATTGAGCTAAGATTACTATATCATTTTAAATAGACTTTACTGGTATATTCATGTTTATTTGTGAAGTAAGACTGAGTTTCTTTTTTATGACCAACACCTCAAACAATGTCGGTAGACTGAAAAACACCTTGTTTATTATAAAGAATTGACCTAATTATAATGTAGCATCATGTCAGAGACAGATCTGAGCCTCCAGCCCAAACTTTGTCTGAGCTTTGAGTGTCGGAGCCCTCCTAATCCTGCCGTGTTTTGAGATGTCTCTGTTTGTTTTGGTGAGATTTGATATAATCCCCTCATTGTAAAGTACTTACACTCTTCCTAGTGTCTTTAAACTGAAGCGAAGCTTGTGACTAGAGCAGAAAGGGCGTTCACTGCTTCACACAGCCCTTAAAGTTTCTCACATTATACAGATGTTTGGGAAGAACATATTTTATGTGTTTAGGAATACCCTTATAACCGCTTTCTTCAGAGGCCTCTTTGTAGCGCAGTCATGAAAAACATTTCTGGACATTTTCATGAGGCAGGTCAGCTACATTTCATAGTCCAGTAAATTTTTGAGTTCTTGTTAATGAGGTTTTGGAAAAGAACAGTCATGTTTTGCTGTGTTATCCTCCCACCCATGCAGCTCTATGCAGAACTATGACTCAAAATGTTCCTGTTTAGACATGTTAAGGTGTAACTGAATGCAGAGGGGGCAGATCCCGTTTGGTTTCGTAGTGCAAGGCCATGCATGGTGAGTTGGCACATGATGGCGCAAGAGCTGTCCAGGTGTGTTGTAGAGAGTTGCACTGACCAGCACACTACAAGCTTACTAAACAATTCCTTCTCCGTCCTATTAGTCCACAGCCATGTGTCAAAGGAATCCCCTCTGAGTCACCAATAAGTCTACACCCCAATTTACAAAGTTCTGTTTAGTCATTCTCCTTTGTGCTTGATAGAAACTAATATTTTTCCATGAGGACATTCCCCATTTTCACTTTCCAGGCCTAATGTTCTTTCCACAGTTCAACTGTTGGCCAGATACAAGTCAGCAAAGCTTTTATTCTGGAAAATAGCCCTTTAGAATGTATTATACAACTAAACATTTAGGCTGGTTTGCAGCAACAAGGATTAATCTTTTTTAGATTGATGAAGAGAAATAATCAAGTTCCTCAAAGAGTCTCTTTTTTCTTTCACTCCAGTTGATTTGGCCAACTAGATTTCTCAAAGAAGGAGAAATTAGAGCTCCTCTGCCAAGCCACCATGAGTAGAGTATGCTAACTAATGTTTTAGCTTGCTAGCAAACAATATAATGTTAGTTATCTTATAATATACTGATTTTTTTGTTGTTGTTTTTTTACTTTTTTGCTATTTAGCAAACTGTGTAATATTTTATATAACATTTTATTTAACTTTTTAGTCAGCTAGCAAACTATGCAACCATAAGGAATGCAGAGCCCCTCTTTATACTTACTAAGTCCTGACAGCACTCAAATTAATTTTATTAATTATATTTCTTTGAGTAAGAAAGCAAGTCCATATTGGTTCAACTTTTAAGTTTACACCACTATAGGATTTACTAACTTAAACCTGTTAAACTCTGTTAGAACTAATCTTAGATTGGTATGACGGAGTGTATGCCTGTCATTAATTCAAAAGGAATTGCTGCACTGTTTCCTGTAGAGATGAAGGGTTCGTAGAGCGGACTCTTGGTCATGGAGACGCTGAGGCCCTGGAGGTTCTCGGTGGCGTATGCAGCAGCCTGGAGGACATGAGAGCTGGAGGACAACGTCCAACAAGCTGGGAGGACTGTGTGAGCTGGGCACGCTGCAAGTGGGAGACTCTCTATAACAATGATATCCGCCAGCTTCTTCACTGTTTCCCTCCTGAAACGGTAAAATCACACCGGAGGAAGAATATCAACTCTCCCTAAAGCAAAGTAAAGCTGTAATTTATTTTTATGAACACAGAGGGGCACTGTTGTACACTTAAGGTCCTCGGATACCAGTCATTTAAACACTTCAATGTGGCATTAGCACAAAGGCCAATCAGTGTTTCATTTTCCACATTTCTCTTCATGGAGCAATGCAGGATATTTTCCCCGGCTTCAGAGACCACTATTACCCTCGTCTGAAACCCGAACCACTCAAAGCTGCTGATGAATATCTCTGAGTGGCTCTGAGGGTTTGTAATCTGGTGAAGCATGCAGACAGAGTGATGTCACATGTTGCTGTCACACCTGGGGGGGCACGGATCAGTATCAACCCAAACAGACCCTCTCTAACCCCAGACCCCAGTCCAACAACTGGCTGCCTGTACCCTCATTATATGTCCCTGCAGGGTTATTGAGATTCCTCTGAGCAAGAATGATTTTCTTCTATTCATGTCTGCTTTAATATTGATAGTAGGGCACTAAATTCCCTGCAAGACTCCTGAGAAAAGCACAACTTTTGGTATAATAAATAAACCAGTTCTCATGTGTAACAATTAACAACAGTCTAGAAAATATCATGACATTTTGTTAAGCCTTATAATCACAACTCACCACAGAGCAACTCTGTGGAAGTTATGGTTTTTATTTGTACTTCTCTTTTTTCCCCTTTAGTTCCCTTTGTCCTAGTTACCTACGTATCAGAGAGTTATATGCTCATTGTCCTCATGGAAAGTCACACTCGACCACAAACTCTCTGAGGAACTATGATAAGGCACCTAACGTCAGTTAACGGTCACAAACCGACCTGACAAATGAGGGTACAGAAGCACGACAGATCAAGACCACACGTTTAACATAACAGCTACTTTGTTGGGTGTGAGCCTCCACATAGAAGAGAGCGTGGTTCTGGATGTGTGTTTAAACTTTGACACATGGGACAATGAACAGATCTGAACCAAGACATTATGGAAGCATCTTTATCCCACGAGTGTTTCTATACAAGGCTCCATTTAATGTACAAGAATGAAAAAATGCAATGAGAGAGAGGCCTGTAGAAGATGGATTACATAATTAAAGATTAAAAATGCAAACAGATAATGTTTAGCACATACATGGTATCTGCTGTATTTTGACTCTAGTCCAGGGATTCTCAGAGTAGTGATGACTGAGCCAGCATATGATCAGCTTGTCTACCAAAATTGATAGCTTCAGCTAACAGCACCCAACACTTACCACAGAGCATAATTCCTGAAACACTTGCCAGGTGCCAAGTTGTCATTCCTGTCTGATGCTTGTTAGGGGGGCGCAGCTTGATGCAGCAGTCAATGTATTAAATGTAGACTGCTGAAAGTGAAAGTATTGAAATAGACTGGGGGCTGCACAAAATGTTACTGAAGGCTGCTGTTGGCCCACAGGCCACACTTTAAGAAACTATGCTCTAGCCCATTGATTAAAATTATAATTATAATATAATATCACGACTTCCACCCATTAATCAGTTTTCAGCTTTTAGCAGCCAAGAGCTAAGATTAATTTTTTTAGGCATCTCGCAACAGCATGTTGGGTGACGACACACCTTTCAACGTTCACATCAAATTTCTTCCAACCTGCATTCATATCCTACATCATGGTACAGAGGCTAGATACTCTGGAGATGCAATTTTATCTGGACTTAACTAGCAGTTGTTTCTTTATGGTGATCAAATCCAGAACACAGAGCATTGTTGAGTGATTCAACCAGACTTCAAAGTTACCCAAACACTCTCATCTAACACGTCCATCTATGATCTATTCTTAAACTAAATGATATCAACGTTTTTCAGGAAAAAGCATTACTAATGCCATGTTTGTGCCTGTAAGCCGTCTGAATCCTGATTGTGAAAAGGAAAATGTCTTGCCTTTTGGCCGCTATAGAAAGCACCCCTGCAGTGAAAACTGCCACCAGCAGTAGGAGACTCTCTTTCCCAGCATATGGACCATTTGGGAACATCAAAGCTCCCAGCCCCTTTGTTCCTTTATCAGACATACAAATTGTGTTGTCAACACACAACTGATAACAATATTAGTCTGGCTGTGCCACGGAAAGGTTGTAGGCCTCATGCTGTGTCAGAAAACTAAAGGACAGTGAGCCATGTTGGTCTATAAAAGATTATTATGTAGAAGCCACTCTGAAGTAATTATGTTCCTCCTGTGATATTTTGAGTCGTTGATCATTTAAACAAAGGAATTTTCTTCTGCTTCCCTTTAGTCGACTGCTGCTGGTCTTCCTTTCTGGTCTGGATCCAAGAGATGCCCTCACCCGCTGACCTTTGACCTCAACAATGTGAGTGTCTGATTCCTCATGCAGCAGTAATCCTGACATGCACCCTAAAACAGCAGACAGAAATGACTAAAAAGTATTTGTTGTTGACCGCTCGCATTCCTCCTTTATCTGGTCTGATAGTAACTCTTCCTCACTCGTATACTGAACTCTTATCTGAGCTGTGAATACCACTTATCCTGCATATGGACAATGAGAGGCAGATAATAATCTAGTCTCCACACACACTAGATCGCCAAGCTGATTCCTGCATGCTCTCTTATGTAATAAGCTGATATTATGCTGAAAATAGTGTAACTTGGAGGGCTGTAATGGTGCACTGATAAAGAGAAATTCACAATGTTATCACTTCACCTTTTTTGCTGTCTCTGTACTGTCATCATTTTATTCCATCACCTGCAATCTGACTTTGATTTCCTTTTCTATTTCTATTTGCCTCCCATCTGTGTGAAATGTAGACATCTTATCTTTTCTCACCTGTGCCAGGCAAATGCCAGGGTCAGTGCCAGTTTTCACTTATCTAGAAAGGTCAAGTGAGGAGTTTAACAAAAGATACGTGACATTGCAAACTGCTAAATCTTTTTTTGTATTCTATTTCTTTTGCTTTAGATCTGTTATTTGTGCACTTTTAAAAAATCAAGAGTAACTCCTGCAGTAGATATTTTATATTTTACATTTCTTCTATTCTGTAATTTTGAGATGGTCTTATTTGTGCACTATCATTTTTAGTCAGCAGCGTCAGCACTTCTTGCAGTTCTGCTTGACAGAGAATAAGGTTGTAATCTATTGTAGAGAAGTTAAATACTTGTAAAATCTGGATTGCCACCATGTGATAAGCAGCGGTGACTGATGTTATATACAATATACAATATATATACTATATATACATTGTGTGTGTGTGTGTGTGTGTGTGTGTGTGTGTGTGTGTGTGTGTGTGTGTGTGTTGAGAGAGAGACACAAAGTGAATGTAGAATGTTTTTACATTGTCCGATCTACAGTTTATTATGTGATTATAAGTGACGTGTAAGCAGCCATTTGGTGCTTTAAGTAAAGAGATTCCTGGGGTATTGGCAGATATAATTAATTAAAAGCTAGTTATAAGTTGCCGAAAGTGGTCATTGTTTGCTGTAAGTAAAGTGAAAAAAATATATTTGAATCAATGCAAAAATGACTCACAAACATTGTAAAATTTATTTATTTGTTTAACAGGTCATGATAGAAATTGAGTACTCCAAATTAATTAACACAACTTTCTGATGATTTACTTAGGCAATGCTTTCTCAAAAACAAAACAGAACACAATTGCAATACATTATCATTTTATAATGCATTATAATCACATTATAAGGCATTATACCAGTAATTATAAAATAGTTAGAATGTATGAGAATTATAATACACTATGATTCTTGCCATAACATGTCATTGAGTGACCAGCAATTATGAAGTATTATGATACTTGACCTTATGATTCATTATAAAATGCTTTATAATGTGTTGTGATTATTGTTATAAAGAATTATAAATATTTATGAGTGCTTATAACTATAATTATACATAGTTATAAGCTACATATCTATATAATGCATTATAGACGTACGTGAGATAGAAAGTGTTCCCCTTTATTTGGTGTATTGCTTAAGATTTACATTTAGCTTTGTCTTCACTATAGAAGAAGAAAGCTATTTATAGAAGAAATTCCTAATGATATGAAGGTATATTTAGAGATGAAAGGTTTCAGTATATGTTTATATTTTCATTCTGTGTTGTAGACGACCCATATGGAGTATGTGGTGGCAGCAGCTAATCTGTACGGGCAGATCTATAGAGTGCAGGGGACAAGAGACTTGGCTTCTATTAGAAACATCTTAGAGAGAGTCTCTGTACCGCCTTTCACTCCCAAGTCCTCCGTGAAGATTCATCTCACTGACAAGGAGATGGAGGAGGAGAAAGAAAAGGACAGCGATGACGCTGGTGAGTTATTTTAACTCATTAATGTTTCATGTTATTACCTCACTCTCTGCCTGGGGTTTCTCTTCTTCACTTTCTCTGTGTCTTTGCACCAGAAAAAGCCCAACTTGAGGAGCTGAAAGAAAAGTTGGCCTTGCCATCTCTGAAAAGCTCAGCCAAGCCGATGTACCCCATCGACTTTGAGAAGGTAAGGGCAAGAGTGCAGACAGACAGGCGGCTGAGTGTTAGCAGGGAGCTGCACTCAAATCTATAGCTGCTTTCAGAATATGTCTTTTTTTCCACATCTTTTGCTCCTCAGTGACCCAAATCAGTGCTATTCCTCATTCATGAAACAGAGCTCACTTGTCTTCTGTGCTGCTGACTGTTATAACACCTTAAAGCTAAGATATATATATTTTAGAAGTTTACATCCTGTTTGGAAAAATAGCAAAAAGAACACTTCAGTCAGTCAGCTCATGTGGAAGAGATTTATGTCTATACAGGCCCATGTGAGCGCTGCTTTACACACTTTTGGTGACAACAACAACTCAGGACAGAGACATACTGTCTGCAGCCACACTGACTGCGTCTTTTAAGTGGCACGCTGAGCCCTGGAGGTAGATTTCCCCTCTATACCATGTCCATTGTGCATCCAGTCTCTCCTCACACTCTTTCACACCACCTCTCAACACTTAATCACTCTCTGCCTGGTCATTAAATCAGGTTTAGTGCTTGGTTAACATCTTGAAGTTTGTGTGGTCAGGTCTAGGGGAGTCAAACATAAATACCGCAAAATATTTCCTAACCAGTTGTTTCAGCACAGTTAGTCATACTTTGAGTGAGTCTAATTTACTGGCAATCTTCAGTGTATTTTGTCCCCAATATTGCAGACTCTTGCATGTGACATTTTGGGGAACTTGTCCACAAAAGACATGTAGATAGCACCAAAAGATTATCATGACACACTAGGGATCTGGAACAAAATAAACAGGCATTGGTCTGTGAGATGGACAGATTCTGAAATGTTCCACCGGAATGATAAATTTAGAAATTTGCTTTGTGGCACATTGGCAAAAACATGTATAAGGCAAGTTGAGCAGGATCATTCCTTCTGCATAGAGGGCATGTCCATCATGAAAACTGTGGGCAACTGGGTAACCTGGGCAATTACTCACAATTATATCATCATGAATTAGGATGCCTCTTTAAGAAAATACATTTAAATAAGTGGTAATGTTCAACATATTAAGAATTTGAGTAAATGTTTTCCAATATCATCTTGAGTAACTGTGGATGTCTTCCCAAACACTCGTTTAAAGTTATGCTTAATTAACCCCTTTGGGGAAATGTGCCTTCTGCATCTGACCTTTCCTATTTACCTGCTGGCCTACCCTCCATTAAGTTCCTGTGTTTCCTGGGAAACCCTGGGAAATGAGAGGGATAATTAAAATTCTCACCTGTATGCAAACATTTTTTCTTTATCTTCATTGAGGCTGGGAGTGTGGGGTTGAAATGTAGCCTCTTCAAAACCGCTGAGATTGAATTGGTGCAGTGGCTAAAGTGACATAACCTTTACTTCAGGCATGAGGTACACCAGGCTCGACAAAGAGCTATAAGAAGGGCAGACACGGTGCAGTTGCTGTAGCTGCAGAGGTGAGTGTTTGAGGAATGTGAAGAGACTATGGTTAATGACTCTGGGGCAGCCTGAATGAGGTTCTGATAAAGCATTCAGTGACTCAGGAGAAGCAGTAATGAAGGTGTATGAGGTAAGTCAGGTACATATCAGATGTCATCTCGAATAATAATGAGATCCCCCAAACTACCCCCTTCTCTTCATTTGTATCCCTGCATGCCCAGGTCATACTGTGGAGAGATGGAATGTGTGTAGGAGGGTGTCAGATGCATCAGGTTGCCGGCTCGGAGCTTCCTCACAGCCCCTGAAGCCATCCCTGAGTGACAGTCGCCTTCTGAGCCTTTGTAGAGCCGCATGACCTCACTGGCCGTGTCGATCAAAACAGAAATCTGATTTTTGCTGCATTCTGATGAGGTGACCAGGGCATGTGTCAGAGTGATTTAAGGGACACAACAACAAAGACTTCAAAGCTCAAAGCCAGCATCACATCACTGGGGATGTCAGTTGGCATTGATTTAGATACATTCAGGGATGGGCACAAATACATCAAAAACTATCTTGTTATGAATTATAAATACTCCCTCACCAAATTTATTTAAATATAATACAAAATGCTGGTATGGAAAATGTATTTAATTCAAAAACAAGTAATTTGTCATTTGAAAATACAAAAATACATTCTATAGAAACTGAGAAACTATTATCACATTTTAGATAGCCTCAATATGGGTCTGACTCCCTATATGCCATCTTTGCATACTGTATCTAGTTGGTTATGATACATCTATGGTTTACTGTTAGGCTTTGACCTCTAGTGGCAGTATAAATTATACCTGGAACAGTATGAAGAGTGAGAAAACCTGCATACTAAAGTTAAAGTCAAACACAGGACTTAAACCATGGTTTGTGTCTTGTGTGAGAGTTTGAAAGTGATGTTGCTTACAAAACGTGACAGTTATTTTATCCACAACCATTATCCTTTCCTTACCAAGTAGTTTTGGTACATAAACCTAACCAAACTGCAACTGTTTCACAACGCTAACCACATCTTTAACATGATGTTACTTACATCATGTACTTAAGGTCTGGTACACCTGTTGCTGGTACTCTCCGACGGTCATATATATCTTTTTGGGGAGTCATTGGTAATCAATCTATTCTGTCATTTAGGTATGAGGATGTAGTATGTCCGTATATTTGCCAGTTCTAGGGCACATGTGTTTGCTAATTGTTTCTTTCCTCCACAGCTACAATATTTGATCATATTTTGATGACATACCTTACTCAGGGGGGAACTTGGCACCAAACTGGTCACAAGGAACACAAATGAAATACAGTAGTTCATAATGAGAGTGTTACCGGACCCGACAAGACATGTCACATGATTCACTTATTATTATCCTTTTTTTAAAAGTGTATTTCTTTGCTTGTTCATGCCTTTATTTGATAGAGACAGCTGAAGGGAAGACAGGAAAGGGGGTTGAGAGAGGGGACAACAAGGGCAAAGGGCCACAGGTCACACTCCACCAGCTGAACCGCAGGGGCACCCATGATTCACTTACATTTATATATATATATATATATACATAATTGTAATGCTGCCTATGTCTGGATACATGCATAGATATATTTTTTTGTCCTGTGATCAAACTTGAATGACTTATATTTTGTATTTTTAACTCTTCATCTGGCACAGGATGACGACAGGAACTTCCACATTGACTACATTGTTGCTGCTTCTAACCTGAGGGCGGAGAACTACGACATCCCTGCAGCTGATCGGCACCAGGTCAGTATGTTTTTTCATTATGTGCATCATCTAATCAAATCTGTATGAAGGGTTAAAAGATATAGAGCAAAGTCAGAGGGATGGAGCTGAGGTGAGAAGCGGTGTGGATTAGAAAGAAAACAAGAAAATACCGCAGATTGCTCCCCCTCCCTTGGGGTGAAGTTTATAGTTGGTGCTGCACACACCTGCCCTAAAGCCACAGAAACAGCCTCCTCACCTATTGTTCCCGGAGCAGAACTAATCACAGCACTTTACCTGTCGCCTGGGAGGTGACACCTGAGCCAAGCCTTGTACCCGCCACTGCTGCAGACACACAGCCAAGACAGATGGAGGGTGGGGGGATGGGTGCTGCTGAGTGAGGGGAGACAAAAGAGGTTTACCCTTGTGCAGTAGCACAGAGATTTCCACAAGTTGCATCTTGTTTGGGATTCAGTAAAGCTTTACTTTTACAACATGAAGTATACCTACAGTGCAAAACCTACATAAAGACTAGGTGAAATTTGTGTCGCATTATGTAGCAAATGTATGAAAAATCATATATAAAACTGTCAGATTAATGTATAATACCATGTGCTGTGTGGCTATGCATCAAAGAAAACTCATCACACATGTAAAACAAAATATACTTGAACTTTGGAAAGTATAGTAGGCTACTCGTTATGCAGCAGAACAACTCTTGTCGGTGTTATTACTGGATGCATTTATTACTGATGCATTTCTGTCTATGTAGCATTTACATTAAGAAGAAGAAGAAGAAGAAGAAGAAGAAGAAGAAGAAGAAGAAGAAGAAGAAGAACATACTTAATTAATCTGTCTTGGGGGATTTTTTTTTATCTCATTGTTAATTATTTTACACACACGTAGGCTTGTATACACATATGCATTTTGTGGGAGAGGTGGCAGCGTGATGGATGCTGAGCAGAATCAGGCACCTCAAGTGGTTGGGGGTTTGATGCCTTGCTCAGTTGCACACTGACAGTGCCCAGGAGGTGAACTGACACCTCTTCATGCTACCAGTCCACACTCCATGCTTTTGGTCCGAGCTGGACTTGAATCAGCCACCCCGCCATCATATTGCAGTTGGTTGTAAAACTGTTGTAAAGTAAAGCTGATTTTTACTTCCTTGTTAGGTGGCTTTATTTATGCAACTATTCATCATATTTTATAAACAGATCATATGTTTTGTATGTAAAACCTTGAATAGCTATGACTGTAAAAAGAACATTATACATTTTAAACATTATGTTTAAAATGTGGTACATTTACTCAAGTCAATTACTCAAGTCATTTACTTCAACATTAAAATGTGTGTTTTATGATTATGCATTAGTAACTATTTATTATATAGAGTATATGATAGGTAGTAAGCTGCAACCTCTAGGGCTGAAAAACAAAGGAAATACTAAATCTGCAGTTCCTCTAATGGCCACTTGAGGCTGGCTCCATAAGCATGTCAATCCCCATAGACTCCCATATTTAAATATTCAGCTTTATAACAATCCAAAGGTCACAGTGGGATTCTACCGAAAGGCAATAGTAGATAATACTGAACTCTTGTCCAGTTCTAGATTACCTGCTCTGCTTTTTAAAACTATAATGTCCTCTGTGCCCTTCATCACAGAGTAAACGCATTGCTGGAAGGATCATCCCTGCCATCGCCACCACCACAGCCGCAGTGGCAGGCCTGATGTGCCTGGAGCTGTACAAACTAGTGCAGGGTCACCAGAAGCTCAGCTCCTACCGAACTTCATATTTCATCCTGGGTGTCCAGTATTTCGTGTGGGCCCAGCCGCGCCGGCCCCAGACCTTCGAGGTAAGTAACAGCTCTATGCACCAGTCTGACAGACTCTTACTGTATATACATTTATAATGTAAGCCTGTCTACTGTGGGGATAAATCTGCTCGGTCCTTTGTAGATTTACATCCTTCCTCTCTGGTTGGAGAGCATTAACTCATGAATGAGTGCTCTCAAAGTCAGAGACCACTGCTAACTGTCAATCTCTTGTGTATAAACCAAGTCTTTAGTGAGCTCAGTCTAATCCTTGAGGTATTTCAGTGCAGGTAAGGCACAAACACATCCATGTCTGCTTCTGTGTTTGCACAAATTAAGTGAATTCAAGGCAACTGTAATTCAAAGCGAAAGGGCAAAAGCTTATTCTCTTAAGTCCTTTTAGGATCAAATCCACCTTAATGTTTGAGGTTACCAGGTTTGGGAGGTCATACTGAGTTCTTTATGCTGTATCAGCCAAGCTTTAAAACAAAAACACAAAATGGCTACCAGCCAGATTTAAAAGCCAAGTCACTCTTAGGGTCACATTTTGAGGTCAAGATATCCAGTCTAATAATTTCACTGCCCTCTTTGCTTTTCCCTCCACATCTCACCTCTGGGGGGAATCAGATATTCTGCCCTCACCAGCATTCTCACTCAGAGCATTGAACCCCTGACAGACAGGGGTCACTGGGGGTCGGCAAGTGGGGTAGCTGTGTCCTGTGGGACGTGAGGGTGCACTGACAGGGAGCTTGGAGACAGTGTAGGTCTGGTTTCAGCTTTGGTTACAGGCAGAAATGCTGCAGCTGCATGAAAGGCTGCTGCGATGAGAGAGGCAGCTGTGACTTTCTGTGCAGTCCTGAAGTTCCAGGCGTGCCCTTTTCCTTACATACAAAGACCCCCGTGTTCTCACAGTTGTTGTCTGTAAACTCGGTCAGTCAAAGTGTTTGCACATACTTTAATTACTCTTTTTTCTGCCTTCTGAAATATGTTGGCCGAAACACAGCATTGCCCAAGCAGCATGGAACGTTGGATAAATGATTTGCAGTCACACAGACTGTACCTGACATCATACCAGCCAGAGGTTATATACTCTAGTGTTGAATCATTTAGTCAGACGGATGGACACACATTAAATTTTCCAGAGTCAGGCTTTTTCAGCAGAGAGGGGACACCACCAGAGGAAAAAGGCTCAGCTGAGTTTCAGGGTCAGCATTTCAAGGGTTAGGGATGAATCTTAGAGTGCTGAATATTGCTACAGTAGGCATCGGTAAATGAGGAATACACATGTGCTGTTACACAGAGAAGAAAGAGGAGAAAGAGAGAGAAAGATGGTTGGCTGCCAAACCTTCAGCCATCTGAGTGGGAGATGCTCTGATGTCTGCCAAAGAAAACATTTTAGTCTTTAGTCTTCATAATTATTTTAAATTTGTCTACGATACCTTTGAGAAAACACAGTTCAGTTCAGTGATTGATAGTCTTTTCTCAAACATAATCCCCCTTTTTATAAGTAGTGTATGAGCCACACATAACTTTTATCTGAAAATGGTAAGACAGAGTTAAAGGGCAACTTAGGTACTTTACAGCGTGGACCCTACATTCCCATGTTTTTGTGTCCAAGTGTCTAACAAGTTTTGAAATTTGTATTAGTATTGAGTAGTATTGAAATTAGTATTGAGCGAGACTGCTGCAGAGAGTGAAACTGAGCTACAATATAATAATAATGCAATTGTTACTAAGCGCATGACAACCTTATGAAAAGTATCCCTACAGAGCAAAATAGTCATAATAATATACCTTTTGTTTAAGCACAAGCAACTGTATTATTGCTCTTGCCAAACTAACCAAACTTTATTTGCAAAACTGTAATTTTAACATTGCCATCTTCATTCAAATCCGACAGAAAGATAAAATTCCCCAAGACGTCTTTGTGTATGTTGGTATTACAGGAAATGTCTTAATTACTCTTGGTTGATAATAGTTTATTCCAAGTATGTAAATGTCTGCCAATAAGTAAGACATTTCAGTGCAGAAATACCAAAAGTAAGTCATTTAGAAACAGCGTCTCCCTCACATAGTTTGTCTACCACCTAACACCAACAATAATAACATAAATTATTTTTTTTGAAGGTCCAGTGTGCAAGATTTACAAGGATTAATTGATGGGTTATGGCAGAAAGAGAATATAGTATGTTTTCATTAGTGTATAATCACCTGAAAATTAGAATTGCTGGTGTTTTTTTACCTTAGAATGAGCCGTTTATATCTAAAGAAGGTGCAGGTCCTATTTAATATAGGCTGCCATGTTGCACCACCATGTTTTATAGTTGCTCAGAATGGACAAACCAAACACTGGCTCTACAGGGGACCTTCTGTTTTCTCCTGAGTTTCACAGCCACGGTAGGGTAGGGTTGCCACTAAATCCTACACACTGGTCCTTTAACTGTAAAATGTACAGCTCATAGTCAAATAGCTCGTAGCTCAAATTTACAGGAACATTTAAAAAAATATTTACGTTAAAAAAAAAGTTGTATGATATATAACCTTCAGATTTTAAAACAATAAATATCAATATTGATAACAGCCTCAAAAATTCAGTTTCAGTTGCACTCTTTTCCAAGTACATGCATGACGTACAGCAGTATGCATGCATGCAAATATATTTCAGTCAAGGGCCAAAGTTTCAGGATCTCTGCAGCTTTCTGGATGATGTAATTAATATTTTCCATATTATGATCTATGTGTTTCCTGCATCTGAGTTGTCTTCTAGTTATTGTCTCATCACATAATGAGACATCATAATGTAGAATGAAGAACTATTAAGAATCATTGCTTGTGATTCTTAATAGATTTTTGATGTCCTGCAATGTAAGATTATCACTTTTCTTGACAGTACTGAAATTTGTAAACGCAATGCAATGCAGTGTAAATTTTGTAGATGCAGATTAATGTAATAATATATGATGGTGATTTAAACATAAATGACAGCTCACGGCGATGACTGCAGACACAAAAGCAACATACCATTAATATGCTCTTATCTACCTAGTCTGTCTAAGATTAGAGAAGGTTTTATTAGGCGGCCCTCGAAGCAACTGCAGACGTGCAGCTGTTAAATATCACTGATCAGACATGCAGTATCAAGAGCTCCGCTTACTTTTGTAGTGACTTAGACGTCTCCCCTTATGAGATCAGTCTCAGTTCATTAATATCAAGTAACAACACTCACATCTCACTGGTAGTACTGGTGGCCCACCCAGTGTTCATCCAAAAACCACCACATCACAGCATTACCCGAAGTTTGGAAGTCACTAATGTAACCTGCATTTTCACAACTCTGAAGAGAAAAAAATATGTTAGTGAGATGATTGTTGTGACTGGAGGTGGTTTTAAAATGTGGCTGGTTACCGCTCTGTCCATATACATAACAGTTTTACTCACAGACTCTTTAACTAAAATAAATTACTACATATTCTCCCACTATGATAACTCCTTTCCAGAGATTGTTGCTTTAAAGCAGCTGTTTCCCAAAATAGGAAGTTCCCCTGGCTTTCCCCTGCTGCTGTTATCCTCTGTATGGAGGCTGAAATATGTAAACAAACGGGAGGCTGTCCTTGTATGCTCAACACTGCGATTCTTCAGTATCATTTTCTTCCTTGTGTTTATGTTTTTCAGTTGGGGGCCAAGGCGCAGGCCATTAAAGGAGTAGCAAGTCTGGCAAGCTCACAGAGATGAAAATCTCTAAAATGACCAGAAATGTTGACACAAATGTGTATAAAGATGTCATGATGTGGCCATGAAAAGCTTTTTTTTACTTGGCTGAGATGTTGTTGCCACAGTTTTGGAGCTGCAGTGTTTCTCTTCTGTCAGCGCCTTATTTGTCATTTGTTGAAAGATTTACTGAAACTGTAACACATGAAACTATCCAGCTCATAGAAGATATTTGTAAAATACAGCTTGACAGACATTCTCATAATTACAATTCAGTTCAATTCAGTTCAAAGGGGGCTTTATTGGCATGGAAAAGAGATGTTTATATTGCCAAAAACAGGGTGAAATAAGAAGCAAAAGAAAATGTATATAATACGCAAGAACTGTTATTTAGCTAGCAATATATAGGCCTGTATATACACTTACATAATTTGAAATAAATGGAAAACAGAAAAAAGAGACATGAATACTTCTTTAAATGTACTCTTTGTTTCAAGTTTCACAGTACCGTAAGTGTAGACCCGGGCCACATGACTTGGACTCAGAATCATTCAAAAAGACTTGCAACTCGACAACTCGAACAGCAATGTAACTTTGTTAGTTAATTAAGCTGGAAACTCACTGTGTTACATTGTGACTAGTTTAGGACTATACAGTAAGTACGTTTAAATTCACCTCAGATCATAGACACTGCAAACAGCGCATGCCTTGTTATTGCGGAAGACAAAACCTCATAAGACATTAAAGGATGTTTCAAGAGCAAGAAAGATTAATGAGTGCTGTGCTCCTGCAGCTGTAACTGAGCTGCAGCCTCAGTAAAACACGGAGAAACATCACCTGAGGCCAGCACAGAGGCGGACGTGTCCCAGCTGGGTATTAAATAGCTCCATCCTCAACCCCTTCTGCAGGTTGCCAAACTCTGTACCAGTGTATGCTGTCTTTACTTGTCTGCTCGGCTGCCTGCTGGTTGTGTGCCATGGAAATACTCCCTCTTCCATGTCTGTGCACACATCCTCCACACCCTGCTCTTAACACGGTGCCCTTCCACACTCCCTTGGTGCCCCCTCTTCTCCTGCTTGCCCTTTCAGTCTCTAATTGAATTAGCAGTGGTGGAGGCAATGCTCCTGATCTCGAGGAAGCCACTCCAAGGTCAATGCTCACACTGCCTCTTTGTTAATTGGCTGCAGAAATGACGGCTATTTCCTGCCTTCACAGGAAACTATGTATTGAAACCAGATTTCCCAGTGAGCATTACGCGATCTTGCTGGAGGAGGTGGGGGGTTTGTGTCCATATGCTCAAGCGTGTGTTTCTAATAACTTTTTGTTCACACCTGGCTCAGCAAATAAGCATACTTGATATCTTAATGTGCAGTGAGAAATCAGAAGAAACTTTTGTCGTTCGAGTAGTCATACACTCCATCAGTTTATTTGTCCGTCCCATTCTTGTGAATATGATATTTCAAGTACACCTTGAGAATATTTCTTCAAATTTAGGACAAATGTCCACTTGGACTCACAGATGACCTGATTAGATTTTGGAAGTCAAAGGTCAAGATCACTCTGACCTCATATCCATCCATTTTTCATAAATGTGATATCTCAGGAAATTCTTCAAATCTGGTACTGTTCTGTCAAAAAGCCTCAGATGAAGGGCCAGTAAGGTCTGGGCTTGATGCCACAACACTTTATCAACCATATTAAAAATCCTCAGTTTTTTTACCCTTATTTCAAAGTTCATATCATAAAAGGAAAAATCACTGAAAGAGTAGCAAGTTCAGCCATACAAAGTTTATTGACTTCTCTGACATAGAAAAATCAAACCCGGGGTTAGACTAAAGAAAAGGACTTGAATATTTTGGATCATCTTCAAACATATCACTGATGCAGAGTACAGCAAGAGTGTGCTTCCCTTAAATTCATGTGGTTCAATCATGTATTTTTTAAAAACAAAGTAAATCAAAGGTCACATAAGTCCTCCCAATTAATTTCCCCTTGACAGTTGACTTATGGTGTCACCCGATCAGTCATGTGTTTCAGGCTCAATCAGCCAGAGATAGGATACCTCCAAGGAAAGTACCCTGCAGTACTACAGGTCACCCTGCCCTAGTGTAACTCACCCTGCACTAAGAATTCCACTACTCATTAAAAGATGCAGATGCCCTTACACAATAACAAATGCCGATGCCGCAGATGCCATTACATTTTTATAAAATGCCTCTACAATACAAACATCCACTTGGACTTATGGATGAAGTCCCCAGAAATTGGGGGTAACTGGTCACTATGATCTCATAAAAAAAGTTTAACCCAAGATTTCATAGACTAATTATGATAAAATGTCACACAAATGTCTAATAGGATAAGATGATGTTAGGCGATGCAAAAACACCAGCGCTCTCTTTCAGTCCTGTGTACTCGTCTGTTAAAAAAAGTCTTTAATTGTTGTTTAAATGTTCCTCACTGGAAATTATTCACTGGAATTATACATGTCACCTTCCATTTTGCTGAAAAATACATGTAATGTATTTTCAGTTCAAATCCTTTGAAGTCTTCACTACATATATTATATGAGTCAGACAGGGATGTACAGTAAACGGCAACTTGATTGGCTGGTAGAGGCATACGGCCGCAAGGCGGTAATTCTAGTTTTACATATAGAAAGCAAAACCTGCAGCTACTTGATTTGTGATTTGAGCACTTAAATGTATATAATTGATGGGCACACATCTGCCTCACAAATAACAGGGACGGGCTTAAAGGGAGAAAGAGAACAACAAAGGGGGAGATTTACCTCACATGTGGTTAAATCTGTGTTGGCCTCCTCGGACTGTGCCAGTAAAGAAGAAAGGGTGAACATGATCCACGCTCCTCAGTGCTCCTCCGGGAGCTCCGGCATGGAGCTGCATTGTGCAGTTTGTAACTCAAGCCGCAGACATGAATAGTGCTCATGGGATAATGAGTAATCTGTGATCAACATGGATGGCTTGTGCCTTCTGTTGTTTTCCAGGTTTTTTTTTGGTTTTTTTGTTGTTGGTGTTATTGTGTGGTTGACCTTATCTGTTGTTTAACGTTGTACTGTTCCATCACTGCTGTTCCTCTTTTAGTTCCCCACAGATTATTACCTTTCCATGTCTGTCATCAACAACAATTCCTCTGTACACTGTTTATGCAACTTAAGATATAGACTATGGTCTAAGGACAACAGTTAAAGGAGATCTTTGAAATAGATACCCATTTAAAGATAGACATCCAGATCATTTATTTAGTAGCACATGTGGTGTGGCTCATAAACTCAGCATGCATGCTCCCCATTCAGCCAAATTAAAAAGCCAGAGGCATTTGGCAGCTCTTTCAAATCATACTCAATCATATCTCATACAGATTTAAACTGCAGGCAAGTGTCTTTAATAAGAAACACAATAACAGGATGGCTTTTTCATCAGATATCTTTTATAGGGTTCTTGAGCTAGGCAGTAAATCCCAACCTGCTTAGGAGTAGAAGTCTTCACAGGACCAAAAGTTCTTTCCCAAAACCAAAAATACCTGGAAATGTACCACCCAGAATCAAACTGAACCTGACTATTATTTGAAAGCTTGGATCTGGATCCATGCAGAACCAAGTAATGCAGCATTCAAACCTGAAGTGTATGCTTGGACCCGAACCCAGCCAGGACACACAGACGCGATTGGCACAGAGTTTACAGTTTTTTTTTTTGTTTTTTTTTCACAGAGTTTACAGTTGATTACAAGCTGTTAAAACAAAACTTTGTGTGCTCTTAGTTCCATCATGGTCAAGGCCTTGTCTTCTCGAATCAAATCCAGTATTATATGATGTTAAACAGACTTGAGACCCGTAGTGATAGATCGAGACCCAATTGAAAATGTGAGTCTGAAGCCATATGGGTTGGGTCTCTGGCCCTAGGGTTCAGGTGGACCCCTGAAGACCTACTTCAAAAGCACTTCTGACCCTGTCAGGAACCCACACAAAAATGACTATGTCCTTGAATAAAATATTCACAACTTGTGAAACAGCCAGAATTACTCATTTGAAACACCCCATCCCCTGACCAGCGACTGTCCAGTCATAGCTGTGCAATCATGACTAATCAGAGCAGGCCTGTCAAGCTTTGGATTTCTCCACATGTTAAAGTGCTGTGTATGAGTCTCTATGGGATTTGTATAAAAAGTTTATATATGTAAAAGTTTAACCAAAAATAATGGACCAATTATTAAAGTGTAAGGATTAAACAAAAAAGTATTCATATCTGCTCTAATATGAGCTGAGGACATTAGCAAGTCCAACTAACTAGCTAGATTGCTAACTAGCTAACAACCAATGGTAGCAATCATGTATGTAGTCAACGACACATTAAACATCCTTTAACAGTGTTTCATTTTTAAAACAAGTAAAGTTGTCGTTTGAAACCTTAGAAAGAGAGACAGCATTTTCAAACAATTCATGGAGCTAAAGTTAGCTTTATTTGCTAGCTGATAAAAATGCTCACAGTAATTGTCATTTTAGGCAGCAAAATCTAAAGACTTTCACTAGAAATGAGAAGCCTGCTTGTTTTTCTTCTGTCTGAAATCAAGGAACTATTGTTTCATAAATTGCTGCACATTTTGAGTGGTGAATCTGCCACTGTTATCACTGTAAACTGTGCATGTCCAGAGAAGGTAAATCTTGACAGGCATAGAAACGCCAACTAAAGTGAATGGAGTTCAGCAATAGGTTGATTAGTCCACACTTAATGGATGTTTTCACTTAAAATCAACCACAGAAGTTGTTTTTGCAACCTTCATAAATATCTGAAGCT
>JAJHUR010080096.1:0-10721 GCA_027495735.1 Lutjanus campechanus | reverse complement strand
GGCAGTGGTAGACCTGCAACTCTTTATGATTTTACCTATGGAGTTTGGTTGATGTGGACATCATGGACATGATATTCTTTTTTTTTTAAGGTGGACCTTTTATTGCTGACTCTGTCTACAGCATTTCATTGCTTGACTCTCTGCTTCTGCTAACTGCAGACATGCCAACCGCCATCTATTGTAGCTAATACACTGACTATCATTAAGTACCTCATATAACCCTACATAAAATAATCCAAACTATCCTTTTAAAAACATCTGCCAGGCTGTTACCTGGCAACTGCGTAGATTTATGTTTAAATCCTTCATTTATTTCAAATGAATGTAAAAACACACACCTCATCAAACTCCTCTGTCATTTTCCGGATGATTTCAGAGTTTTGCATATGTCTGAACATCTCTCCACTCACAGCCCCTGTGAGAAGAACGAAGTTCATCATATTAATCTGTTATCAGGCACTAAACCTGCTATATGTTTAGACGCATCATGTCAGATACTTACCTTTACAGCCAGAGCACTGAATGAAGAAGTTGATTAAGTCCAAGAGAGCCACGTCCCGGTCATGTTTGTATGCTTCGATCCAGTCATCAACAACAGCCTGGAAAATAAAACACGACCAAACAATGAGAAAAAGAGAAGAAACGACAGAACAAGACATAATCTCTTCACCACACTAGTGTGTACCCACCTGTGTGGCACTCTTCCCCACTTTAACCACCTCGAAAAGGGTCATATTCTCCATCCCATTCTCCTGATGATGCCCGTTCACCCGGCCAAGACCAGGGAGCCTCCCCGCTGCTCCCCCGCCTTTGGCCTTGTCTCCAAACGCCTTCTTCCCTTTCCTGGCTGCCTGTTGGAGAAAGATGTTAAATGCAGTATGTAAGTTCTGCCACTAGGGGTCTTTCTCACGTTTAAACAATAGCAAAAGACATAGTTTGAAGACATTGTACGGTAGAGTGGGATCATGGAAGTTGTTGTCTTCATTGTTAAACAACCACCATTGTCCATGAAAATCTACATGATGAGACTTTTCCATACACATGTGCTGACTCGGTTTTACTCTGTGTGTCAGCCCAGCACACACGAGGGTGTGTCTTAACTTTTCTTTTCTTGAGTCAAGCAACTTCTAGGAAATAGGAAACGTTGGGTTTTCATCTGTGGTAACTTGACACGATTCCTGCTTGCTGAAAGTGAACATGAAACAGTAAAATAAAGCAGACATCTGAAAGTACAAACAGCAGTGCAGGAGAGTAGCTTACTTCAAACCACAGAGATTCAGTTAGAAGCTACAAAAGCACTCAGAGCTGAACACACAGACACTTTTAAACACCTCTTTCTCTCTATACAGACATGAGTTAAGTCTCACAGCAGGGGTGGGTAGACAAGCTCCACCCGCCCCACTTTGGAGAAAGTCCATCTTGGGCACGATGCAGCACAGCTTAGCATGTTGTAAATCTGCACAGCAATTTGACTCAGTGTGGCCAGAATTGCCAATGGAAAACCCCAAAGCAAAAAAAATTGTGTTCACAGATGAGGTAATGTATTAAAGTTTTATTCACATTATGTTTAGTCACAATCACCAGCTTCCTTCCTCACTCTCTGACACATCCAACATGTATCGTGTTTTCCCCTAAGTTGTAGCAAATAGTGGCAAGTAGAAAAGGCACCGTTACCTTGAATAAATTACGAATTTCCCAGAGTATAGCATATACACAGGTATAGCAATGAGGAAATGTTACATCATAGCTTTAAATGGAAGATTTAACTGTATTACCGTGCTCTCATAACTCAGAACATGTGTGCTTTAAATATGCCCGGAGACCGAATATCTTATTAGGTCACGGAGAATATAAAAATCTGTCACAGTGGCAGGCTAAATCACATAACAGATATTTGATGCAGATAGTGATGCAGGATTGACTTATCTTCTGTTCAAACACAGCTGCTGCATCACATCACACTGCTTCTACTCTGTGTTAGTGCTGTGATGTGCTGGGAACTGGTCCAGGGTGTTTCAGTGCTTTCCACCCAATGCATTCTGGGACTGGCTCATGCCTCCCTGTGAGCCTGATTAAACACGGATAGGTATGGAAAATGACTAAACAAAGATATAAGAGAGGAAATACATACCAGGCCTTTTCCTGTTTTCCCATATCTGCCATCGGGATCCTCAAGGTCAGTATCTGAAGACAACTGAGACTCTGCCTCTCTGTGCACAACACATGAAGCCATTAAAATCACGAAACACACTTCAAAATACACATTTAAGATCCTAGAGATAACCCGGTCGCATACATACTGTACATACAAACACATTCAAAGTTTAATTTAATAATACATTTCTGCTTACTGAGGAAATTGAAACTCTGTTTGCAAATCCTGCGCTGCTATCATTTCTTTAACATTTTCTGGATCTGCAGGAGTAGGTGGCTTCTACTGCTCTGGACCCCAAGCAAGAACGTGTCTGTTCAGCTGCACCTGGAACAAAACACAAATCAGAGGAGTTTCTTGATTAACGACAACACTGATACTGGCTGCAATTATTGACAAATAAATCACAGTATGTGTTATTATCATTATATTAATATCATGATATGAGACTAGATATCGTCTTTGACTTTGAATATCATTATATCATAATATGACATAAGTGTTGTCTTTTCCTGGTTTTTACAGCTGCATTACAGTTAGGTGATGTAACTTTCTAAATTTATCAGACCATTGTAGCCCTTTCCTTTAGCAACTTATTCATTATATCCACATTACTGATGATTATCAAAAATCTCATTGTGTTAATACTTTGTGAGAGCAGCAATAGTCATCTCTACAATATTGTCGCAATATCGATAAATATCAACATCGAAGTATTTAGTCAAAAATATTGTGATAATTGATTTTGTCCAAATTGCTCAGTGCTACTATGAAATGTTGGGACTATCTGAGAATGTATGGCATGTTATTTTATAGAAAGTATCAAGCCATATATTGTATATTGCAGAATAGCCCAAAAATATCCATATACTATTTGTACTACATATACTATTCGAGACCAAGTAACAAAGAGAATGTGTTTGTTTCTTTTCTCAGAACTAGTGCAGTCCCCGTACAGAATGGGCCAACCACTTGGCTCCCGAGGTTGTTGCTTGCAGTGTTGTTGGAGATCATGCCCATTCGGAACTCATGGCCGTTCAGAACGAGCTGTTTGCTTGGCTCCTCGGGCTTGCAAACCCATTGATGGGCCAAAGAAATATGGCATTTTTGTTCAGTTTTGTTCAGTCATATCAAAACTGCACTGAATATCAAATATCAGACAAAGGAATTTTCTGTACCAAATTTGGTTGCTCAAAATTTGTGGGACAAGTAGCGAAATAAACATATTGGGACAAAATTCTAAACAGCGGAAAATTGAGATAGATAGATTTGTCTGGATATGGGGAGAACATACAAACATACAGGGATTTCCTTCTTTATAGTTAGAAAAGCACATCAGGCCCGGAGATACAACAGCCTGGCAATGCACTGCTCAAATAGTTCTGTGATAGGAACCCTGTGTATGAGCCATAATGATGACGACCATGCAGAGATACTGCTACTGATACTGATTTGCTGTGACTTTTTCAGTGTTTCTCACTGAAATGTCTGTTTATTCTTAAGCCCAACAGACATGATGGCTGCTGACAAAACAAGCCTGAAGAAACACAGGTGTAAATAATAAAATTCGGGATAGATGAATTCTATTTAGCTGCTTTGGTTTTGGGTCCTGGTAATATGCATTCTAACTCACTGTCACACTCTCATGACTAACTGGGACACTTGAAAAGAACAGAGATGTCGTCAGTGTTATTAGCAACATCTGTGCTTTTCCTACTAGGCTAAAATGTCTGCTGTGAAAAAACACCTATGGACAAAAAAAATCATCAATTCTGATAAAGTACTCCTTTAAGTCAAGTATCCATCAAAATACCTCACATTTACCAGTCAAGCTTCTCAACTGGATAGGAGGCTACTGTGTTTCTGACCTACGTTTTCTCTATTTTATATAATTGGACAAACAAACAAAAAAGCAAGGTTGTCTTGGCGGCTGAAAACTTGTGCAAATTTTTCAATATTTTCTGACACTCAAAAAAAATTCAATTAATTAACCTCAATTCATTAATTGATATGGAAACCAATCACTGATTGATGCAACCCTACTTTGATGACACATCTTGTTCTCAACTACCAAGCTTTTGTTCCCGGCTTAACGGGGTGCTTTCCTCAGTCACTGCACTGACTCACACCCACACGTCTGCACAGTCAGAAGTCATAAAACCGCTGTTGTCTCTAACTGTGTAGACAGACTTACATTTGACCTTATAAATAAGTTCATTTTAACTCCCAAATGGCACACATTTTTTAATCATTTTTGTCATCCTCTGAATCATAAAATTCTAGCTACACCAAAGTCCATTACTACCTAGCACTTCAGTAACCTAACTGATGAACATTATGACTGATATCACTTTTTATGTCTGAATAACAGTTTGTCAGTCATTAAATAAAAATACAAAAAAGGTTCTAATCAATGCCTTACATACACAACGATTTTATGTATTTTATTCATGTTTTACTTCATTTCATATTATTGTTAATTTAAACAGTCTGGGTTTGTTAGTTGTTGCATGGAGAAAATCTAAAGGCATGTGTTGGAAATGACAGAAATCCATCAGAATTGACAACTTTAGAAAGCATCAGTAAGTGTGATGAAGACTGTGTCTATACATGGTCCCTGCACTGATCAAGTCCAACACAAAAGAGAAGGAGGTGGAAGCCTTAAATGAAGTTCAATTGCCCGGTCTGGACTTGTAGTACAAAGGAGGCAACTGACAGGAATAACCAGTACAGATTCTGTACCTTTACAGTGCAAATTTTAACAAAGCACTTTTTATATGAGGACTGAGGGCACTGTGGGAGTAAATGCAGCTGGACAGTGAAAATTCATTTAATGACTATTGCTAATGCTTTATAAAAAACAGAGGATGTTAGAATGGTGATATGGTGTAGCAGGTAATGTGTCTTAATCCTCCCCATACTGTTAGGCCCTTGTTCACCTCTTGAACCGAAGCTGAACACAAATTATACTGAGCATGACAAGTAGGTGATTTTCTAAAGGCAGAATTGGCCATTTACCATTCGCCAGGTGGTTATCTGACGGAGCAGTAACAACACTTAAGTCTACAACTGAGCTCTTGCTGACAGACACAAATGAACAAATGACAGCTTGCATAAGCTGAAGACACGATGGATTGGGTCCACCAGACTAAATACACTTCACATTGCTAAATCATATGTATGCTTGAGTTACAGTTTATTCACAACATGAATTAAATAAATGTAAAATACTGTATGTTTTAGTCATGTTTCATGCTCTTACAGTAATAGGAAATGAGTTGACATGTTATTGCTTACAAGCTCACCACACTGAACTGACTGTGGCGTCTGTGTGGTCTTTCAAACTGGGATACGGTTCAAGTTGAACTCTGCAATTTCCACTTGTGTATGCATATATGAAGCTATGACACAATGGTATGAACACTGCCACAGATCAAGGTTTATGTTAACTAACTACATATCATGGATGATATCATTAGGATTTTGTATAGACCTATGTAATTAAAGTAGATAAATTAGATAAGGTATGTAGGGCTGAGCAATATATCAATATTATATCAATGTAATGATATGATGAGACTAGACATGGTCTTAAATTTTGGACATTGTTATATGAAGTTATTACATGGCTTTGTTAAATGCTCAATTTCTAATTGGTCAATTACAGCATTCTAGGGTCTGTTATCTCTGTGTCGCAGAACTAACAGACCGTTGCTATGAGGAACATAATGTTGTTATGGACACAGTTCTTACCATAGACTCTGGAGGAGCAATACCATCATTTTTAAATCCATAAAATGATTTTAAAATTAATATTGTGTCAAATTATTGATTTTTTTGTAAGCAACCACCTAAAAAGCAGAATAATGTACACCATGCAGGTAATTATTGCGAAATAAACCCCTTCAGGATAATTCAAGACCCATATCACTCTCTCTGGGTTTATTTCACAATAATGACCTGGACACTGTACATTATTCCTTACATATGTCTTTTCCTGGTTTTAAAGGCTGCATTACACTAAAATTATGTCATGTTCTGAACTTCCCAAACTGCTTATTTTATATTTTGTGAAAGCACCTTCAATCCGGAGTGTAGTGGTAAATACAGAGGTGGGTACAACATACAGTTAATCTGAAAATAAATGAGTAAACTCTCAGTCTCATTTCAAAGAGGTGGATGAACTGAGTTTACTTGGGTTTAACCCCCACTACGACCCTGTACAATATTCTTGTGTTATTGATAGAGGTTTTGGTAAAAAACAAACAAAGAAAGATACAAAAAACCCAAACATAATGTTTGATGGCCCAGAACCTATTTTATATACCACTGGGTGGTTAAATCTACAGCAATTCATCATATTTTGTAATTAATAGAAAATGTGTATATATTGTATATATATACATATTGTATATACACGACATAGCCTAAAAATATCGATAATATTTATAAGTCATAAGGCTCAGCCCTACTTTCCACTTGTGTATGTATAAACAAAGCTAGGACAAAACAGTATGAATATTGCCACATATCTAGGTTTATGTTAACAATTAAACTGTTGTAAGGGTTTTTATAGAACAAGGATTTTGCATATGGTTAATAAAATAAGTGAAGCAGACAAATGGTGTATGTTGGTGCCAGAGTTTCGCAACTTTAGCGGTAAGTTAACGGTAAAGCAGATACAGTGAGAGAAGGGAAATCTGTGGGGGCGTGTTTACACAATACTCGCACACTGTAATGGGCAATCCCCAAATGCAATGTAAACATGACTTAGTCCTTCACACTCCGGGACCATAAATGGAAATGTACTTGTACTGGGTTTGAGCGCCGCTCGTTACTTTCTTGGACAAGTAATGTAGCTAATATTTTCAAAAGTATTTATAGCTGGTCGGTGTGATAGTAAGTTCTAACACAACTTCGAAAACAAATTAATCCCCAAACAATTGTGACAGGCGCAGTTCAGTAAAATTACTTCCGAACTAACGTTACATACGTAGCTGCAGATGTTTGTGAAGCAGCTGGTTTACTCTCATCTCTTCCTAACGTGCCGCCGTCTTTGATACGGCCAAACAGCTCTGTGGCTAACGTGAGCTAATCTAACTCACATGTGATATGTTCACCGAGACATTATCTTGTTAGCTACCTCGAGACTCCCTCTTTGACTGCTGTATTCGTGCCGATCTGTGAACGTTAGAGTTAAGATTCGTTTTAGGATTCTGACACATTTTTAGCATCAGATTAGTTGTTAGCTTGGCTAGCATTACCGTTAGCTGTAGCTGGCTAACGAGACCACTAGCTGCTTAACAGCAGCTGGAAGCTCAGGTTGACATCATCAATTACGTTCATTTTATTTAAATATAGTCGTATTTCTGTGTCAACAACTCGTGTTAACAGTAATGCCAAGTGTCTGGCCAGCTACCCAGTAATCTAGCAGCATCAATGACAAACTCCCTGGATGTTAACTGAGCTATCCGCCATTTTACAACTTACCTCGTTTTAAATCAAACACGGACTGAAACCAAATAATCCAAGCGTTGTAGACTAGGCAAAGAAGACGTTTTCGTTAATTTCCTGCACAAACTGTCATTTTCCGAATCTAAAAAATACTAGTTTTATTCGCTAGCTAACGTTAGGAAGCTCCTTGGTGGCTAACATAGCAAGGCACAGTTTGTGTTTTCGTAGTTATGCATGCAGCACACACACCACCTGTCGGTGGTACCGTGAACTGCAGTAAGAGGACTCATGTCTGTCAGGGCTTCTCCTGTGGTAACAACAAAGTTATCTACATTTCATCAGCAGACCTTCATAGCCTGGAAATTATGTTACATACACACCCTTTCCTCACACAAACCCATCATTTTGAATAATGGAGACATTACTGTTGGGAAAGAAAACTAAATCTATTTTCAAGCAAAATTGGTTTGAGAAAGGTGTGTAGGTATGTAGCTCTTTTATCCCCTTGGGGAAATGTCAGTCTCAGCAGCAGAGATACAACGTGATAAGGTGATAAGGCAATACAATAAAGAAGAATACATATACTAACATTAATGTGAGAACTGTCGTAATATGCACCGTAAAGTGTCAAATTAAGTATAAAAAGTGCAGAACATTTTAATAGTATGCATAGATAAAATAATAGAAAGTATGAAATGTGCAAGACGGTGCCATAATTTAAATTGTAGTACAGAGTCTGTGTGTGTAGTTATCATTCTAAAATGTGAAATGTATTTTTTTTTAAACTGAGCAAACTAGTGACTATGTATGGTTGGAGATGTATGAAGATCAGTGCAATTTTTTTGAGACCATTTATGAACAATTCCTTGCTGTTAAATCCTTTCCTGTAACAAGCACAAAATTATATAGTGAAAGGTATCTCTGATGGTTTATTCCATCTAATGAAATGTCATCTTCATTTTCAAGTAGTAGTGAGACTACAACCCCTTTTGATAATAAATGGTAAGGATATTATGAATGCTTAATGCAACAACATACCCAATACATTTTATGAAAGAAGGGAAATTATTCCTAGAGGAAAAGCATTTTTTGGACAATATTTTACAGATTGGCAGAGGTCATGGTTATTACCATATAAATTCTGTATCACCTATAACATAAATTAAATATACGCCAAGATTTTGATGTCCAACAAGTATATAATATATAATATAATATACATAATATAATGATAATATAATAATATGTAGCTACTCTCATGTCTCTGCAGATATATTTGAGACTGGTTTCAGGAAGACCCATAATGTACATGGCTTGATATTGAATCACACCCAGTATCCCGTATACTGCTTGGACAACACTAAGTCCCCACTAGTCTAATCCAGATTTCCTCCTGGTCTTGAGCGGAACTCTTTCTGTGTTTGGTCTGATGAAGGCATTAAGATGCTGGGAGACATAGTAGAAGATGGTTCAATTTTGAGTTTTGATTAGTTAAAAGATGGGTACAAAATCTTGTACACCCCTTATTTTTTAGTATTTAACGGTATGCAACTTTGGCTTATCCGATATCAAAAGGTCTTGATATTGTGTTGCAATCTCCCCTTTAGAACAAATATTTATTAATGGCAAGGACTCAACCATATTAGTGACACTATTTTATGGACCACTCTCTGGGATAGTGAAAGAAAATAGAACTACGATTAAAACAGAACAGGAGACTGACTTTGGTGTTGAAATTGAGGATGAAGAGTTGGATGATATATGGCTAAACCTGTCCAACTGTTTAACTACTTATAGAGCAAATTAACTTCAATTTAAGATAAATCATAAACAGCCACTTAGACTCAATAAAATGATCCCAGATCTGACAGAGTTGTGTTATAAATGTAAGAATACAGAAGGCACATAGCCTACTTTCACTGTATATATCCATGACTTCTGGAAAGCTGTTAAAGAAACCAATGATATACTTGGTTAAACAGTAAGGTTTGCCATGAAACAGGAAGTTGCTGTAACTTCAGTCCCATCCTGACGACAGCTACATAACAATAATGAGTAATAGTTATAGCGCCACCTACAGGCAACAGAAAATTACATGTTTTACACTGTGATGTGCTCCTCCAAATCGCTGTTAGGAATAGGTGCAGCACAGCGATTAGCTATCTCACATGATAGCACAAAGATTCATGGGTAACCTTTTGCCGATGTGTAAATTAAATGTTTTCACTTTTTTTTTAATGAATAGGCTGATTTATCTTTGCTAATAATACGTTGGATTCAAAGGAAACAATAATTTGGTGGCCCCCTGCAGTAACTCTGAGGACCCACTAAGGGTCGAAAACCCCTGTTGAATACCCAGGTGGTAGAAGAAGCTTTTTAGCTTCTCCAAGAGGTCAACAATGTTTAATTTGATATTAAGATGATTCATTTTGGACAGTTCTACTCAACACTGATCCTAAAATAGCATTTCTAGGCTGGAAATGGCATTGATTTTTGCATGGCTAATGGGTTTTATCAAAAGAACAATCTTCAAGGAGTATTTGTGCCAATTTTGACATTAATTTCCACTTGTGAAAGATTTTCCTACAAAAATGCATTTAGCTGCTCCACTATCTGCATGTCTGTGTGTGTTGAGAGAGAACTACCGAGATTAAATATATCTGTGTTTTATCTGTTCTGTGCACTGTATGAAGTATTGCAATAGGTTAAAATGTATTATATATATTATTATTTATATATACTTTAAATCATCTGGAATCATGTATCTTCTTCTCCATTGAGGCTTCATAACCTCTTATTCTTATTAAGGTAGCCTATATCACCAACTTCTGACAAAAGTAAGCTTTGCCTAGTTCATTAGCTCCAAATCCTATTGATGCAAATGCAGCTAACTCACATTTCAGAACTTCACTTTAAATTTGCTTGACAGTTACATGGCTATGGAGGTATCAGTTTTAAATTGAAACTGTTTAACAACCAGGGAAAGGCACCATCTAGCTGGTTTCATCAAATTACCAAAAAATGACTACTGGGATCTCTGAACAGAATATCATTAAAACTACTACAAGGAACCTTCATATTTATCACAAAAGTGGCAGTGCTTCCTCTGCCATAA
>JAJHUR010080095.1:11651-23496 GCA_027495735.1 Lutjanus campechanus | reverse complement strand
TTTTTTTATTGCATCCAGCAATTCAGTCCCACTATTAGATTTCCATTCTTACCTCTAACAGGAATTTACTCCCGCAATTAGAGGCATTATCTGTGACTGATTGTCCAGCTGCAGGCAATGTATTAATGCGTGCGGTGCTGGCAAACACAAGAGAATCAGTTAATTACCAAACAAATAAACATGAGTCATGCCTGCAAATAAAGCCCGCTAAAACATATTGCTCATTTCTGGATTCAATAAGAGAGTAATTTTCCCCTTTCAGGTGATTTAATGCTTACTTAGAGATTAAAGTTCTGACTGAAGCACACAGTAGCTGAGCTTACCAGCTTTCAGTGTGGGAGCATCACATGGGGGTGCGGATGTTTGTTGCGCAGCTGTCTTCTCTGATTATCATCATCAAAAGCGTTTTACATTTGTTTTTTAATTTGAACGTTATGCAATGTCAATCGGTACATTTTTCTGTTTAGTTTTAGTGTTTTGACAAAAGTCATGTGACGTATGATCAGTTTAGTCATGTCTAAACGAAATGTGAGCTGCTGCTAGTTTTCATCTGTGTACATTATTGCATTTTTTATTTTTAGTTGTTTGTGTCATTTTATGATGTCTTGTGTTCTTGTCATTAGCAAGGATAGTGGAAGTTAGTGGTTATATTGTTTACTGGTTTATAGCATGAATGTCTAAAGGAGAACTGTATGCAGTAGTAGAGGGGGGGCCTCTGTTCATTCCTATTAGAGCTGCTTCGTGACATGAAACCAACTTCGGTCGGATCAAACGAGGTAATCATTAGGCTCCTCTAGTCTTTTTGAAAGTTATCTGACTGAATGGATCTAATCCTGATAGTAAAATGACTCATTTTGCAGAGCACGTAATGCTAAAATAAAATTATCCACTGTTCTACTGCTTCTTTCACAATGTGACATTACATGGTTTGGCTGCTATGTAAAATTGGCTTCAATCAATCTTGATGACTTGGTGTATACTCGGCTAATAGTTGACACGCATAGTGTCTCAGTCTTTGTGCCCTGCATTTATACAACAGAATCACTTTTCTTGGTTAAGACACTGTCATTCTGAAACCCTGACTGTTCAAACAAGGCCACTCACTCTCTGTCATGCTTGTTGTAATGTGACTAATGCTGGCTGTGCTCCCCACTACAGAGCAGACGCTGCATTTACTTACCTGTTCATGATCATTTTTGACTTTTCTTGAGGACACCTGGCTAAGATGATATGTCAGATAACACGCAGAACTGTTAGTGAACAGCTGGGTGAATATTTTGGTGGTTTACAGACTAGATTAAAAGGTAACTCACTCTTAGTCTGGACGATGATATCGTTATTGGGTCTAAAAAGAGTTTTTATCTTGGCACCGCATGTCGGGAATTGGCGCAGTTGTGTTTAACAAGAAAATATAATAATAAGATTTTTTTTAATTTTCTCTCTTTCGTGTCAAAAATGGAACTTGGTCACTTAGGCACTTACATCTCATTAAATCACGATGTCACGATGGCAGAGGGCTCAGTGGTTAATGACTGTCAGCCATCGTGATGGATGGTTGCAATAACCATCGTCCCAACCCAAATACAAACACCTCGGAAATAATTCTGTGAGTTTTATGAATTTGTGTCTTGGGGAATACAGCAACAAGATAGGGATGATGATACGGTGGACAAATATACATTAAAACATTGGAAAACGTTGCAACTTTGCCTGTGTGTTTACATCAAGGATGCTTTGTGCAAAAATGAAGTCTGCTCCCCCTCATCCTCCAGACGTCGAAAGATGCCATCACATTGTTGATCATCTGAAGATCCGCTGCTTCTGAATCTGAACCCCACGCCTCATTTTCCAATGCCTACAAGTGTAACAGAATAACAGAATAAGTCTTAATGGTCCTAGGAGGGAAATTCTGATGCAGCATAAAAAAAAACACTGGAGAAATGTTGACGACTGCACATACGATGGCAGCAAAAACACTATTAACAATAAGTAACAAGAGGTAGAGGTACTTGAATTGTTTATTCTTAATAAAAAATAACGTATAAACTTCTTTGCTTGTATTGTGTGGGTGTCTTTAACAGCGACAAGACTTGGGCATGGAAAGACAGAGACAGGCGCAGGCCCAGAGAGTTACTGATGTCAGCCAAAGCAAGCAGTCAGACACTGCAACACACAAAACACACAGCTGGGTCCATCTGAAAGTTTTCATGTGTGTGTGTCATTCTGTTGTATAACTCTCTTACAAAAACAAATTCTCAAGAAGCACTCAGAGACGGCTGCCACAAGCCGTACACTTCAAAACACACACACGCACACACACGCACACATATCCACACATGATTGAATTCTCCTTGACTGTGCAGAACAGCTAGACGTCCATTTTCCCTGCAGCCAAAAATGTGTCAGTCATTTCCTCCAGACGTCCTTTATTATGTACAAGAGGCCGTTCAGGAGCTGAATCGAATAATAGCTCTGCAACAAGGCCGCCTGCTGTCTGAGCTGAGGCCGGGCCTAACCCATTATTAGAGGGTGGATGGATTTGCCATCATTTATTTTGTTTTGATTTGGTCCGTTCTAATCCACTTCCCGTGGCTTCGACCGCGGTCGGGACTACTGGGTACAAGCAGGGCTTCCTTGGTGATGATAACGCTTGATCAGTGGTTGATGTTTATACCTAACATGTAAGTCAGTCAGCCTGTAAGTACAAAGGAAGTAAATTATTGGCTAAGGATAATTTTGGATTTGTTCACATCAGGCACAGATTGTTTGTTGACATACTCTCATTGGGGTTTCATGCTCACATCAAAAGCTTTTCAGCAGATATGAGCAATAATTATTGCTTTCAGTTCATTGCATTAGGGGCCTGGTAACCACAGTAGGTTCGTGATTTGGCCAACAAGCCACGGATTTTGATCCAGGGATTTTTAGTCATCTGATGCAGCTCTACATCGCAGCTATGAACGACATACTTTTATTTGTGTATATGTTCCCTATTGTATGACTGATCAGCCTTAGGGGTACCTGAATTTGAGGAAGTGTTACATTCTTTGACACATTGTTAGCATACCTGCAGATATGAAATTGTAAAGTCAGTTATCATTCCCCTTCCAGGATTGTATCACAACAGGCAAACAACTACAGTGTCTATACGGGTATGATATTTATGATGTTTATTTATTAAATGAGGCATGTCTGAAATGCCTGTGGAGGTAACCTTAATACTGCAGCTGCTTCTCCTGCTGATGCTTGTTTCCACTGTTGTATCAGAAGAAGTCCACTTACTACAATTTCTAGTAAAAAAAAAACTGCTTTCACCTATTTCACCTATCATTTTGGTTCCACGTGGGACATGAATCCCAGCATCCTGAGTGAAAGTCTGGTGTTTCTTTGGCCCATCTATCCACCCAGCCTCCTCCATAAGTGGACTTTCTCGTTCTGATGTTGATTGGTTTACATTGAAGTTACTTGAAAGCCTGGTGCATCTCATATATGTGCTAAAGAGTACCCTGAGTCGCTGAGAGACAGAGCGTTGACATTTGACAACTTGGGAATGAGAATGGCATGGCGGTGCACAGGTTAGCACTATCCCCTCACCTCCGGGTATTTCACTTTCCCCCACCATCAAAAACATGTATGCCAGGTCGGGTTCTCCAGTCGGTAACCCTGACCGAGGTGCAGGCTTAGAACTGGAGCAGGTCCCCGGGTGCTGCCCACTGCTTCTAAATGCAGAGACTGAATTTGACTGTATAATTGCACCCTGTACTGTATAATTGTATTTCACAATAAGGTTGACCTTGACCTTTTACCTTTAATACCAATATTTGCATTATATTATCATTTGTTAGCATTTTAAAAAGTTGCGCCTGATTTCACCTGAAAAGTGTGAGCTTTTACTTTGCAACACACTTCTCATGCAAACCTCTGCTGAATAGCTGTTTTCATGGTGGTAATATACAGAGATGAACCTGCAGGCTGCTGCTAGCATTGCTAACATGCTAACGCACACTGTATGTCAGGCTGTCGGCTATCGTCAGCTCCGGGTAAATGATGTCGTTTGCCCGCAGACTCTGTGATCCTCTCTGGTCTGAAGAGCGTTCAGTGAGTTGTTGTGTCGTGTCGTGTTTTGTATGTTCACGTGCAGTATTCGTCCTGCATGGCGCAAAGTGTCACACGTTTCAGCGGTACTTAAAATAGGATTTTGCGATTGTAGACTGCGATTAATGGCTTCAAATGACTCTTAATACACGCAGTATGTGTTTAACATAATCAACTAATAAATTGTGCTCAATTTTAACTGCTTTCCGAGTGTTTTCTTACTGTCGGACTTGTCGACCAGTCTAAATCAAATTTGGTATTTAATCGACAGGGAAATTAGTCTCCAGGAACATCCCTAGTAAAGTGTATCAGTTACTGTCACAGAAAAACCCTTGTTCCCCACAGTAATGTGGTAAGATGCTAGCAACTGTTAAATGTGTAATTAGTGCTAAGCTAGGTTGGATCGGGATTAGTGAGAGGCTTGTTATATCTCCCCATATGTCTGTGGTCGGTCTGTGTAAGCAGCAGGCTCATCCTGGGTATTACTGCAGGGATCTGGGTGTGGCGCGGGGATTCTGTTTCTCTGCATGAGCACACACACACACATACACACACACACACTCACACACATATGCACTACATTATATTTTTGTGTCTTTTGCTAAACAAATTTACAGAACTTGCTTCCACTCTCTGCTTCCTATTTTTCTCTATCCCCCACAGACTCCCACCCTAATGTAATCCAGTGTGGAGTGAGTGATACACACAGTAATCTTCTCTGTATCTTGATTGGCTGGTTTGTGGAAAAGCAGGTAGCTGTTTGACTTTGTGACTGGCCAGGGTTTGTGCTGCAGCAACTGACTGAAAAGCCAGTTTTAGGTGAATGGGGAGGAAAGGGAGGGGACAAGGGAGGAGCTTTACACTATGCAGATGCCTACACACACACACAATGTTTGTGTGTGTGTGTTAGACTGTAAGTGAATGTGTGTGTGTGCACATGGTGTATCACAGGAACCAAAACAGAGCAGCGTCCCTTCAGCAGACCTGCGGTGGCAGACAGGAGGAGGACAGAGAGACAGAAAAGACCGAAACTTCAGGACACTTCAGGAATCACTTCAACTTTACAGGAGGGAGGCAGAACTATTGAAGCTTCTACATTCATTATCAGCATTCTTCACAGGGAGGTCAAAAAGTGACCATGGACACCCCCAGGTCGATCCAAAATGAGATCATTTCTCTCAAAGGTATTTCTATGTTCTGATTTAATTCTCTGAATGAAAAATTTGGGTAAGTGACTGTGCATAATGCGGGAATAACGTGAAATTAACAGGCCGGACAGCGAAGAATGAGGCAGACATTTTATTGTGTTATTGTCTCTATAGGAAGGCAGACAGGGAGGGGTGTCCGACACAGGCATTGTTTTTATAAGCAGAGGAAGGGCAGAATGTCCCCCAGCTCAGACTCACACTTTTAACTCAGCGTTTACAATTATATTTTAAACTGAAAAGCAAACTTAGGTGGACAGCAACCGAGGATAAAAGTAGAGAATTGGCTCCTCTTGCCTGCGTCAGACTTGATTTCTGTCTGTTACCTTTGTGCTGTTGACACAGAAGAATGTGTCACTGTGTGTCAGCCTGTGTAAACACACAAATACTGAAGGAGTAAAGCACGCCGTGACGTACACTCAGACCTCACATTTGCCATGCAAAACCCATCATGCAAAGTTGAACATCTTGCCTCACCTAAAATTAGCAGTGAAATTGTTCTTAATGAAGAATGAATGGGCAGCTCCAGTACCACTCATCTGTTTCTTTATGTCTCTGTGTGTGTGTCTGTGTGTGTGTTAAAGACAATGCACAGGATTTGTCATTATATCACATTAAACAGAGAATGGAAGGAATGACTGACAAAAGAAATGTTTGCATCAGTCGTTTTTGCATCACTTGCCTTCATTTGTATTGTTTTCTCCTGTCGTCACTCCGCGCGTTCCTATAGTTACGTCGTGTCTTGTAACATGTGACCTGTCAGGTTTAACCTCTCAGAACTGACAGGAGAATGCTAAGAATTAGATCATTGCTATAATCTTTGAACGGCCTTTTGCATTGTTACACTGATGGTGAGGAAGAAGAAGACCAGAAGGATGAGATAGGATTGATAATATAGGCAGAGTTAGTTGAGTGTCGTTTGTGTAACCTGTGTGAGCTCTTAGCAGCCTTTAAACAAGCAGCATGCGCAGGCATATGTGGATTGTACAAGCAGGCGACTGTGACAGGCAAATGGGCAAAGCAAGTCAAGTCATGTTTATTTGTACATAGAGCTGCAAAAATTAGCTGATTAATTGATTAGCTGATTGAAAGAGAATTAGTTGCAAACAATTTTGCTTTTCTTTGTCAGTTATGATAGTAAATGGGTTATTTCACAATTATTTGACTTTTCATAGACTAAACGGTTAATCGATTAATTGTGAAAGTAACTGGCACATTCATGGATAATGAAAATAATCATTAGTTGCAGCCCTATTGTACAATGTACAGAGTATCAAAGTGCTTTATGGGCTTTGCAGCAAGGCTTCCAAACCCAGCACCAGTTCCCTGTGAAGACATGAACACTTTTTCTCAAAAACTGTCAGCATCTAATGTAAAAAAAACCTCAGGAGAGACAATTTAAACAGAAATGTTGCCTTCATGGACAGACGGTTGTGCAGAAAGAACTGTGGGTGAGAAAAGGCAAATGACAAAAACGTTCAAGATTCAACAGCCTGTCAACAGAAGCTGAAAATTAGTGTAATAAATTCAATACAAGACTTTCATATTAAGTACCAAAACAGGTCCAAAGCAAGTGTAAATGTGATCCGATGATGCCTCTCTCCATCTCTTAGCGGGTGGGGTGATGGTGGCGGCTGTCATGGGGGGGACAAATGGTCGAGGATGGAGGTGGTAATATTGATTTTCTTGTTGATAAATGAACGCCACGTTGACTTAACACACAGTCTCCAGCCGTCACCCACACACTCGTTCTTCCTAGAATGTCTGCTCTAGCATGATTTTTTTTCTTTTAAATATTAAATCACAGAATGAATTCATACTCAGCACCAGGAGAAGCCAGACAGTATTTATGATCAGAACAGCAGAGATGATTGCATTAAGCGAGTTCCTCAGGTCTCTGGTTCATCAGTGTCCCAGAATAAATCTTTATGTAATTACAGCTGTGTCACCGTCTGACACTTTCTGTAGACGGTGTGTGTGAGTCTTCACACAGTCTCGCTAATAGGAAACTATTTATTGGATCTCACAGCCGTGCAAAAGTCGGACAAGGACCTGATATGTGTGACTTCTGTGGAGAAGTGCCTCGGTGTTTGATGCTCGCACATCAGATCTTTTATTTAATCTGTGTGATATCACGACAGGACGCAGGCCTCCTCATGTGTAGATAGACATTAGATAATGCAAAAAAGCGGATGCGATTCCAGGAAACTGTCAGATATCCAGCGTGTGTAATTAATGTGATCTCTCCAGTAGCCTCGTCCCCGGATCGATTTCGGTCTCAGTTGCGCTTCCTGAGTGGAGAACTGAAGCCATATAAAACCCCTCTGGTATTTCTCTGTTTTACCTCATGACAGATATCCACAGACAGCTACTGCTTTACTGTATGCATTAGGGTGGGATCTATGGCATCCTGCTGTCGCCCTGTGTCCGATCTATGGGAGAGAGTTTAACAGCTGGCTTATGTGGAGGGGAGGAAAAATTGCAGCCTTTCTGTATTCATCTCTGTTCTGTCTGTCCTGTCATGGGTGTTTAGTTGATGTATTATTTATTTCTGGAAGCGTCCGATCTTGTAAGAATAGATGATGAATTGAGTTCTATAATGCATGTGATTGTGTAACCTCGACAGTTTAAGTTCAACTCTGTGCTTATTCAACTGTAACATGTTAAAGGGGTGAGTTCATTTTGAACAAACTCCTTAGATCACCTTTCTGTCAGTGTAACCAGAACTATGATGATTTTTCTTCTTTTCTTTGCCTTTCTTTTAGTCTAAGATTATGTAGGAAGCATGGCGTACTACACTTAATATACTTTAATTTACTACTTTCTATTCAGTAACAGCTGAAATAGAAGTTACCTGCACATAACTCCAGTTGTCTAGTAGTTACATGCTGTAGGATGAGCTGGTGTCTACCATATTGGCATGACAGTGTCCACAGTGAAACATCGACTTGCTCATCAGCTCACCACTGCAGTCATCGCCGCTTTCCATTGTCACTTCAAAGGCAAACCCTGTCTCACTCAGCCGAGAAAACTCTCCAATCGCCAGAGAAAGCAGCGGGGAGATTAACTCTCACATTCCTGCCAAGTGAGCCACATGTGTGCACCTTAGTTGTGTTCAGCTTAAAAGACTTGAAACAAACAAAAAAAACAAAGAGTAGTGCAAATAAGAACGCACTGACAGCAGTTTGCAGAAAAGAAACAATACGTAACGTTACATCTCCCACATGCCAAAAATGGACGACACTACCTCAACCGCAGACAGCTTTTAAATCACAGTGTTACGATGGTAGTGGGCTCAGTGGTTGATGACCGTCAGCCATTGCCAGTCGACGGTGGTATCGTCCATTGGCCCAACCCTAAAGAGCGTAGCCCACTGTAAAGCATGTCATGCATCACTTGGCAAATCCAAAAAAATCATAGCTATCCATGACGACACTTGTCACGTTATTTCTTTGTGTCATGCATAAATCTGCCTCAAGAAATAACTAATGCTGCTGCTGCTCAAGGTGTGCAATATAACACCGTCTGTTTTCCAGAGTGTCAGACATCAGGCATCAAAAATCGTAAGCAAATGCAGTAATTCTTAAGAAACAGGCATGATGATAAATACTGTATGCAGACTGAAACTGAATCTCAGTGTTTGTTTTACTTCTTAAAACACAGATGTAAGAAATGGGCTGTATCACTCTTTTACTTTAGTCTGAGACAAAAAAGCGAACAGATGTTCATTTGAATGAAGATGTTACAGAATATTCATTTGTTTTAAATAAACAGAGAAAAAAAAGAAATGTGTCACAGACAGTAACATATTGTTCGGTGGTTCTCAAACTTTTCCCGGCATGCTGCCCTTCAGAAGCCAAAACAAATTCACACCCTTCATTCCACAATCTCAAATTCTTATCAGTAATTAACAATAACTGCTGAAGCAACTAATACAAAGCATCCAAGCTGAATTTTAAGTTTTGTTTGTTTTTGTTTTTCCCAACATAAATCATAGTCATTCAGCTTAGTTCCACTCCACATTTTACCCCTGTTCATCCACACCCCTCCTGCCGTGGCTCAATGCCCCACCATTGGGGCCTGCACCACAGTTTGAGAAACACTGATATAGTTCAAGGAAGCGTGATATGTTAGCGAGCAGAAACAAAGTCATGATTAAAAACCTAAAGTCAGTATATTTACTCCCCATATTATCCTTGAGAAGTGTGATCCTGTGAAGTGAGGAACAGGGAGAGTTCCATACAGTACGCGCATGTGACCTCCTTGCAGCTATTGTCTGAAGGAAATACCTTTTATTATGCAGGAAATGTTCTGAGGATTGTGGGTCTGTTTATATTGAATTCTAGCATGTTTGGGGAAAAACACAGTCAGACTTCTATTTGAACATTTGTAAACCCAGCCTGCTAAAAGACTCCAATGTAAGCGTTTGTTCTGAGATGAAATATTTATTTTTCTGTGCTCCTGCCTTAAGTGACTGAACACAATGAGCACTTGGAGGGATACACATACCCCCCCTCCCTCCCCCTCCTCTCCTTCATTCATCCAATGCTGTCTTTTTAATATCCGCAGCAGGCGTGCTCTTTGAGTCCCTGTGCTCAATCACGTACGTTTTACACAAAATAATCTGAGTCAGAGGGAATTCCCTGACCTGTTTAGGTATTCGGGGAGCTACCTCGCGTCCAGACCGCTGCTTTCCTGTCTCCTTTCTCCTGTTTTTGTGCCGCAGCCAAAGAATTTCAGCCGCTGACCTGGCCTGACAGACGGTATTCCCTTTCCTGACCCATAGAGCACACTCGTGTTGTCTTTGTTTCCTTGTATTATAATTTACTGCACCTCTGTTTCCTGAGCAGAACAATCTGTGGCAGGCGTAGCGTTCTGCAATTAGTGTCCTGTCTGATGTGAGGAATGAGGTAAACAGTGCAAAAGGCCCAGTAGGCCAGACTCAGTAGGCTCTCATAGTGTTATAGTGTGATGAGTTGAATTGAGGGATTTTCCTCTGGTTGTTTACCACAGACCTCTGAAGGATGACTTCTGGATTTGTCACATCGCCCCTGAAATTGCTACCGATCTTTCTTTGGGTTCCTCCTTGAACCACACAAGCAAAACATGTATAAAATTTGGTCAGGAACACAGTGCACACAAGGTGTTATCAGTGCTCTTTTAGGATATGATTTTCCCATAATCACATGTTGTCGTGTCAGCGTTTACAGGTCTGTGTGAACACTCTTTTGAAGTGCCTCTCTGTGCTGCCGTCATGGTGCATTCATGTGAATGATGAGCAGTGCCAGTAACAAACTGGCTGCACACATTATCACCAGTTTGCTGATTACAGAGAACACTGTTTGCATTCAAGACAGTTGCAGGCCTGTGTTTGCTGTCAGACCTTAGGAGGCGCCACAGCGAGGGATAATGATGAATGCATGCTCATTTGACAGTGGAGTGAGAGGTGGTTCGTGTTTAACTTGCACTGTGGCACTTTATACAGTGATGTGACCAGTGGGCACTGTATAGGTTAGGGAGGGAGCGCACATGTTTGTGTCAGTGTTTGATGCACACATACCTGTGATGATGTTGAGAATTATACCCCTACATTTTCCCACCCTGCAGTGGTATTTTCCATCCAGTCATCGCTAAACCATGGTCCTGATTCTTGCCTCATGAGATACACACTAAATCTGGGCATACACTGAGCCTGCCTCTGACCCAGTTTTTGACCCACAGTTTTAGAGTCGGACCAAATTTCAGCTTCAGGGGAAAGCGAGGACTGGTCAACTGCTCCTGAATGGTGGTCGGACCCATCTGATGAATTTCTGACGTTTTGGTTGGCAGCTGTCAGACTCTGGCACAGTTGAAGCGCAGCCACGAGTCGATTTTCCCAAAGTCAGGGCCGTCACAAAGTTGCAAAAAGAGCGTCTGAAATTGGCATGGCGACAAAACACGTCTTGTGGATGGAAAATATGGACATTAAAACGTAGCTCACATCAATTCTTTCTGCAAAATGGACAATCCACACTGTCCAGCGTCTCTCAAGCCACCTGTGAGTCCATACACTTCTGCTCCCCTTTTACTTTTAGATGTTTGACCACACTGGATGGCACAGATGATGGCAAACAAACGTCTATACATGTCTATACATTACATGTCTGTAAATGTTAAGGCCACCTAATAGTTGTTGAAAAACTACAAATGTCAATCTCATTATGGCACTGTAGGAAAAGTCAGTGGATCAACGCCAGTGAGTCGGTCCATGTCACTAGCATGGCTAAATCCCAAGTGATAGAACACAGATAATTCACAATGTGGATGGATTCTGAGATGATAAATTAATTGAATTATTCATTTACAGCATTCATTAATTGTCTGACCAATAACTAGTCAACTTATTAATCAATAGATTTTGTAATATTTTGGATCATTTGCTAAGTCTTCAAAAGTTAGGCCACGTTTTACCACAACTGTTTTTCCCTTCGGTCTTTTATCCTTTCACCCTCTGCCAGTCCCAGAATTTCAGTTAATTCTCAAATAATTAAACAGTTGGATTTGGT
>JAJHUR010080095.1:0-11631 GCA_027495735.1 Lutjanus campechanus | reverse complement strand
GTTAGCGAGCAGAAACAAAGTCATGATTAAAAACCTAAAGTCAGTATATTTACTCCCCATATTATCCTTGAGAAGTGTGATCCTGTGAAGTGAGGAACAGGGAGAGTTCCATACAGTACGCGCATGTGACCTCCTTGCAGCTATTGTCTGAAGGAAATACCTTTTATTATGCAGGAAATGTTCTGAGGATTGTGGGTCTGTTTATATTGAATTCTAGCATGTTTGGGGAAAAACACAGTCAGACTTCTATTTGAACATTTGTAAACCCAGCCTGCTAAAAGACTCCAATGTAAGCGTTTGTTCTGAGATGAAATATTTATTTTTCTGTGCTCCTGCCTTAAGTGACTGAACACAATGAGCACTTGGAGGGATACACATATCCCCCCCCTCTCTTTCATTCATCCAATGCTGTCTTTTTAATATCCGCAGCAGGCGTGCTCTTTGAGTCCCTGTGCTCAATCACGTACGTTTTACACAAAATAATCTGAGTCAGAGGGAATTCCCTGACCTGTTTAGGTATTCGGGGAGCTACCTCGCGTCCAGACCGCTGCTTTCCTGTCTCCTTTCTCCTGTTTTTGTGCTGCAGCCAAAGAATTTCAGCCGCTGACCTGGCCTGACAGACGGTATTCCCTTTCCTGACCCGTAGAGCACACTCGCGTTGTCTTTGTTTCCTTGTATTATAATTTACTGCACCTCTGTTTCCTGAGCAGAACAATCTGTGGCAGGCGTAGCGTTCTGCAATTAGTGTCCTGTCTGATGTGAGGAATGAGGTAAACAGTGCAAAAGGCCCAGGACTCAGTAGGCTCTCATAGTGTCATAGTGTGATGAGTTGAATTGAGGGATTTTCCTCTGGTTGTTTACCACAGACCTCTGAAGGATGACTTCTGGATTTGTCACATCGCCCCTGAAATTGCTACCGATCTTTCTTTGGGTTTTATTCCCCCTCCTTGAACCACACAAGTAAAACATGTATGAAATTTGGTCAGGAACACAGTGCACACAAGGTGTTATCAGTGCTCTTTTAGGATATGATTTTCCCAAAATCACATGTTGTCGTGTCAGCGTTTACAGGTCTGTGTGAACACTCTTTTGAAGTGCCTCTCTGTGCTGCCGTCATGGTGCATTCATGTGAATGATGAGCAGTGCCAGTAACAAACTGGCTGCACACATTATCACCAGTTTGCTGATTACAGAGAACACTGTTTGCATTCAAGACAGTTGCAGGCCTGTGTTTGCTGTCAGACCTTAGGAGGCGCCACAGCGAGGGATAATGATGAATGCATGCTCATTTGACAGTGGAGTGAGAGGTGGTTCATGTTTAACTTGCACTGTTGCACTTTATACAGTGATGTGACCAGTGGGCACTGTATAGGTTAGGGAGGGAGCGCACATGTTTGTGTCAGTGTTTGATGCACACATACCTGTGATGATGTTGAGAATTATACCCCTACATTTTCCCACCCTGCAGTGGTATTTTCCATCCAGTCATCGCTAAACCATGGTCCTGATTCTTGCCTCATGAGATACACACTAAATCTGGGCATACACTGAGCCTGCCTCTGACCCAGTTTTTGACCCACAGTTTTAGAGTTGGACCAAATTTCAGCTTCAGGGGAAAGCGAGGACTGGTCAACTGCTCCTGAATGGTGGTTGGACCCATCTGATGAATTTCTGACGTTTTGGTTGGCAGCTGTCAGACTCTGGCACAGTTGAAGCACAGCCACGAGTCGATTTTCCCAAAGTCAGGGCCGTCACAAAGTTGCAAAAAGAGCGTCTGAAAGGGGCGTGGCGACAAAACACGTCTTGTGGATGGAAAATGTGGACATTAAAACGTAGCTAGCTCACATCAATTCTTTCTGCAAAATGGACAATCCACACTGTCCAGCGTCTTTCAAGCCACCATACACCATACACTTCTGCTCCTCTTTTACTTTTAGATGTTTGACCACACTGGATGGCACAGATGATGGCAAACAAACGTCTACCTGTCTCTGAGCTTTCAAATGAATCTTTTGTGATCATTGGCAATGATTGGAATGGTCCATGTGGGCTGACAGGCGTTTTTTTTTTACATGTACATCGTGAGCACTCAGGTTGTAGCTTGATGATCGGACCGTACAGTGTGAGTACATAAATCATGACCTCTGGCTTGACATCACAGTTTAGTTAGAACCACCTTTTAGGCTGAGTTCTCAGATTAGGATTTCAGGTAATAAAGTTTTTACTATCACAGTCAGTCATTGTCATGTCAATTATTTCATCATGGAGAAATTTTGACCTGATGATGGCGCTAGATAATATGATAAATAAATAACACAATAAATAAGTAAACGGGTCACCAAAGTTATCGGAATTCATCCAAATCATTCTGAGAGGGACATGTCTGTAAATGTTAAGGCCACCTAATAGTTGTTGAAAAACTACAAATGTCAATCTCATTATGGCACTGTAGGAAAAGTCAGTGGATCAACGCCAGTGGGTCGGTCCATGTCACTAACATGGCTAAATCCCAAGTGATAGAACACAGATAATTCACAATGTGGATGGATTCTGAGATGATAAATTAATTGAATTATTAATTTACAGCATTCATTAATTGTCTGACCAATAACTAGTCAACTTATTAATCAATAGATTTTGTAATATTTTGGATAATTTGCTAAGTCTTCAAAAGTTAGGCCACGTTTTACCACAACTGATTTTCCCTTCGGTCTTTTATCCTTTCACCCTCTGCCAGTCCCAGAATTTCAGTTAATTCTCAAATAATTAAACAGTTGGATTTGGTGGAAAAGGCTTGGCTCTTTGAGGGGGGCCTCTCAAAAATCTCAAAGAAAGAGAGGATCCTGCTGGTAGAAGAAATCCAAATGGCCATGCTGCACAGCTGCATGAATATGATTTGGACGTCACTAGTCATCTGGTGGCCAAGCAGCTGCTGAAGCATGAATGAGGCAGCTGATGCTAATTAATTTATGCATGCATCACTTCATGTTTTTTTTTCTCTGGACTAACACTATGCTCCATATCATTAACTGTCATTTAGCTGTCTATGTGTTGGCAGAACAGTGCCCTCTTCCTGTTTTGTGCTGCGCAGCAATCTACAAAATCTGAACTGGTGGCACATAGCTGCAGGGTAGGAGGCTGTAGATGCTGCCAGTTGACTCACAAGTGTTTTTTTTGTAAATTTACAGCATTTCTGTTTCTGAATGAACACTTTGATAATTGAATGGTTGCACTGTAAAATCACTAGGCTTGTTAGTTTTACAGCCAGTAGTCTCTAGTAGTTTGTGAATGACAGAATTTCCAGATACTGTTGTGAAATGCACCGGCTTACTTTCTTTACCAGCAATTGTTGCTTCAAAGTGCTTTTGTATTCGATCCATGTCTTGGATCTGGCTGGAAGGGCTGAAGAAACAGGGAGCACAAAGAGAGGAAGGAAAAGTTGCAGGACGCTTTTGATGAATCAGGAAGTTGTAGCTGCCTTCAAGTAGGCTTTCGATATGATACGAAAACATATTGCTCACCCTTTAACTGATGCGCTGCCACACTCCTTTGCAGTGACTGAAGAAGTATTTAGTAAGAGTTGGCAAAAGTAGCAGCAAAGTAAAAGTCCTGCATTCAAAATCTTAGTTCAGTCAAAGCACATACTGTAAGTATTAGCATCAAAATAAACTGAAATGAACTTCAGGGAGTTTTTAACTGGTTATAAAACAGTGTCAGTTTAATACAGATGGCTCTGTATGACCTACATAAGCAAACAAGACCCTTAGCGAGAAGACCAGTTATTTCTGTATAGTCGTTCTTAATACCTGCCACCGGCTCCGATTCTCCCTGAAGTCGGATGAAGTGATTTGCGGTCTGCAGGCCAGAGGAGCCTGCATTTACATTTTCCCAGGCAAAGCCTCCAAAATCAACACAATATGAATGTTCCTTGTAGCTGCTTTAATGTACCAAAAGTACAAGTTCTCATCAGGTGAACTTTCCCATTATAACATAACATATATTACTGGATTATACTTAGTGATGCATTCATGTTTTTATCACTTTAATTTTGCACCTGGTAAATTGGGGTTAATTTGATGTATTTTATACTGTAGATTAGTTTAATTTATAATGATAAATTTAAATCTATTTATTCATTATATTTTGAAATGATGACGATTAGGTAATAATCTGAATCTGCTAAGTAATCAGTGATGAAAGCTTTTGAAATAAATGTTGTGTAAAAGTTTCCCCTTTGAAATGTAGTAAAGTATAAATTAGCACAAATGAAAATATTTAAATGGAATGTAATTACCTCAAAATAGTACTTAAATCCACTATATAAATAGACATAGTTCCTTTCCACCACTGCTCATTTGTGTTGAAATGGATTTGTCTGTTTGTTCAGTGTTACTACAGCAGCCTGGATAAAATCAATGTTATCCAAGTTGGCTGCAGATCTAAAATAAGACTTGGTGTTACCTCTGACCACAAATACTGAGTCTTTGATCGGAGACAGCCAGCTGACAAAAATGCCAAAAAAGGCAACAAACTGTTTGGCAAAAGCTGCACGTCAGAGGAATGGAATGAGACTCAGGTTAATTAAGGCTCGGATGAGAGCAAGATAAGAATTTGGGAGGACGGTTCATGATTTTCAGTTTGGCTAAGGTTAACTCCTCTTGGACTCTGAACTTTGAGGAATGATCGTCAGCAGGGCCCTTGAACTTGAAGTGCGAAGATAAGTCATTATACAACTTGGGCGTGCGCATTTCTCCGATCCGCATCCTCGCCAGTTGTTTGATTTTCCCATGGCTGGCTGGCAGCAGAGACTGAGAACTAAACAGCAGCTTCGTAAACTAGGAAGTGACTCACTGACCAACCCTCGGGGAGCACTTACTTGTATGTTTGTGTTTATTTATTTGAATTTCTTTATCAAAAAGGATGCACAATAAACAAATGACTCAAAGTATGATAAGCGAGTGACTCATGCGTTAAGACTGCACGCTGACTGGCAGCTCGCTACAACTTAATTCACTGACTATCAAGTGCAAAGTTGAACGTCCTGAGTAATGAGCTTCCTCAGTGGATGACAAACTTCCTAAGATCATCAACACAGAGACGAGCACTAATCAAGCTGTTAAGGCAGCTGGCGTGAAGACTGATAAAATATTTTGTCAAACCTGTAATGGAGGCCAAAAGAACATCAGAGATGAACACCACCTGGGAAAGACCGTAACCACTGCATTTGCAATGTTGATGATTATCTTACGATTTTATCCTTTACTTTGATGTAGAGCTTCTTTGCCAGCAGCTAAATCCATCGGTGACTCAAATGAATCTTTTGATCACTTTGATTCTCACAATGTTGGATTCTTTACTTTGATAGATTTACAGCTTGTAGGTGAAACATGTGATGTGACATCAGAGCCAGCTAAAAAAACCTCTGCATCTGCATCACAGGTGTGGATAAATTGCGATGATTCGTACAATTTACATATGTGCACTTTCAATTTTTGTCTTACATAGTCCTAAGAAGAAACTATTTGTGAGTGTCTGCTTTATATATAAAGTCTAAGAGCTGGTAGGTAGCGCCCGCAAGGATGTGTTATTCAGTTATTCAACATGACATTAAATTCAACAGTACAATGTAGCTATAGTGGTTAAAATAACTGCATACAAGCAGGCATCAGTGTCAGTAGGAATGACACATTTTTACCTGCTTTAGCTCGCTTTGGCTCTTGGGTGGAGGGCAACTGTTCCAAAGAAGCATTATCACCATTTAATCGGATTTGGCATACGTGCTAGCAAACAATCCAACAGACATGAAGCAATGGTGGCATACATTTGAAGTAGCGTTTCTGACCACCTAGTGAATCAAGTCTGAAAAATGCTCCTCTTTTAGCTCAGTTTTTGGTCTCTACCAGCTCCTGAGAGAAATTTTTTGGCTCTTTAGCTGCTAAATGCTCCACTAGCTAGTCGCTAACTTTGACTGTCTTTTGTTTAGTGCCGGGCAGCTAGCGCACAGTCGGATTTTAGAGGCTTTTCACTGAGAGCGGTTAGAATAAGTTGCAGACTAAAAAACATAAACAATGAGCTGAAAGACAGTGATAGTTATCTGTGGATCATGGAGTCCTTTCATATTGAAGTAATCATGTGCTTCATTATTATTAGTATAGAAATATTCATCGTTGTCACTGTAACAAATCAAAACAAAAGCATGTGCATTAACATCAGTGACATCAGTTGCAGTTTCTTTACTTGTGAATCAGATATTTACCATATAAAACTCTTAAATCGGGTGCAGTAACTTGAAAGAAATCCTCTTGGTTCACGAAAAGTGATTATTTGAAGTTGGGAGCGTAATACAAAAGGATAAAGTTGGATTCATCAGCAATGATTCAACCTCTTCAACATCTGCAACCCCGCCAAACACTTAAAAGAAGCTGCAGAAACTCAGATGAGCAGCGGGACTCAACTCCTCCGCTCTGCTGCCACTGATAGAGAAGGAATTCATCTCCACTCCGCTGTCCTCCCCGAGCTTAACGGAAGGTCTGACCTAGTGGATATTTACAAGTATTCGGTGAGAACACAATCTTCAGAACAGGCAACGGGAGGAAAGTCTGATTATGATCACACTGTGGGGATCAGTTGGCTTCTGTGTGGTCTCTTCTGTGTGGTCTATTTTAGAAGATAGGACAGGACAATGGATCGTGCGGCCCTTGTTATTGTTGACTCGTGGAACAGCTCTCCCATCCTTTCCTCCTATTTTTCCTCATAGTCCACCACATGGGAATTACATCAAATTCCTCTGCTGTTTATCGGCTAGCGTGTTACAGCTGTGGCACAACAGAACCCTCCTACCGAGCAGAATACAATATATTCTGACATAATGCCCCGACACATCAGCGCTGTTTGTCACAGGCTCTCCACGCATCTGGTTTCACACCTTTGATCACAAGCCCTTAAGCAACTTGTGGACAATTCAGAACATTCCTCTGACATAGTTATCCCAGCATCCCTGCAAGGAAATGCATCATGGGTAGTTTCCCCTCACTGTTATTGGGCTATTTTTGGTGATAGTGAGGCCCTGGGGAAAGACCTTACAGTATGTAAGGCTGATCCTCCACTGCTGCGATTTCACTTAGTGTCTCCCTCTTCGTCGTCAGCAGTCCTCGCTGCACTGCTCACTTCCTCATATTAACAGTTCAAGAGGTGAGAGCTGTGCATGTGTCTATGTGAGGTCCTGAGTGGGTGGTGCCCCTAGAGTGGGTGGTGTGGATAATTGTTTTTATGAATTATGGTTTGAAGCACAGAATCAGTGCGTGCTGTGCTAACTGAGGAAGCACAACACGACTGTATATAGTTTTATTGGTAGTAAAAGTGGCTGTTGGAATTATTTGGCCACTTGGGGGCAGCACAACAAGCTCCAACAACATTGTGCATTGTAATTCCAATTTTATTTCTCCTTTTCTCTTTATATATTTGTACATCAGTGTGCATTACTGGTCAGTTTTTATGTGAACAAAGTAATATTATTAGTATTTAATAGTAGCATCCAACTTTCTCTGCATTTCTAAACAAAACTTCTGTAATAATTAAAGGAGCAGTTTTCTGCCATTTGATACAGAAGCTATGATATTTAAGTTTTTCAGTTAGGGATAGTTCACCCAAAAATGAAAATCTTCCAAACAATTTAAGTGAATAGTGGACAGTTTTCACGTGAATAAAAAACAACTGGAAAAATAACATAAAATGCCTCCATACTGCTCATCTGGTATAATCATAAGTCTCGTAAAGCCCCAACATGCCAAGATGACTTGAAAGACATCATTTACACCATGTTTTTAGCCTAAATCTTCACTGTAGATCCTTAGTTTGGAGATTGTGCAGTGCTGTTTCATTCCTGGGTGAACTATCCCTTTAACATCCCAGATTCTGCTGCATTGTCTTTTGACCACCAGGGCTGTTAATAAGGACTTCATGAAAATATCTATTAACTGGGATAAATATTGTTTTAGAGTATCAGATGATGGCATCGACTCCAAGATGGTGAATCTCCAGTGCTGTCTGCTTTAGTGCTGACTGCAGTGCAGCTGACCAGCCCAGCAATTGCAACGCATATAAAAAAACACATACAATGAAATAGTAAAAGGAAACATCTAAGACTACAGAGATGACAGCCTTTCCTTTTATGCTGTAGGTGTGTTGCACTGTTGATTCCTTCCAAGGAACTTGACTCAACAAAAGAACTTCTGGCTTTCAGAAGAGGATTAGTAGGCCGATCAGACTCAGAAAGGATTTACAGAACATGTAATAATCATCTTAGATTAAATCGTCATGGACAATTGACATAGAATTACTACTGCTTGAATAGCAACTACTTGAATAGAAAGGGAACATTGGCCTCATTGATATAATGGTAGTCACTTGTAACTAAAACCTTACCCTCGGGCTGCATTCACACTTCTCTCCCCCGGGTGCACTTGATATCTCCTGGTTGGGTTAATGTGTGTGGTGCTATGCTGCAATTTAAGAATAAGCGTTAATCATTAACCCTTCGCACAGAGCGCATTCAGTTAAACGCCTGCTTGAGCGGACGGCTTTTACACCACACCACCTTATACTGCAGCTGCAGCTGCCGCATGCAGGATATAAATCTTTGTGCATGTTTGACTTTTAGTGGCTGGATCGCATCTACATGCACCAGTTTTAACACCGCACGCATGATGGATTTCAGCGGACCTAGTTAGGTGGCCTGATTGGACAGATACGCTATATATAACTTTGGCACTCTTTCACCTCTCTGACACACACACGCTGTCTTTACTGTATATTACACAATGCATACATGCTTGTCCCTCTTTGGCTTCAGAAGTGTTGGCTCAAAGCCATGTCACTGACACTACAGCATGTGGCACTGGGCCAGTGCATTTAAATGCTGCAGCCCCCTGTGTCCGCGCACTGTGTAATGATGTTGTGCCCTTAATCAGAAGAGACTTCTGTCTCTGTCTGATTGTCACACAGCCTTTTTTTTTTTCCTCCTCATGTCTGCAGAGCAAGTCTTCTGACACGCTATCACGATGCATTAGATGGTGAAAATGTCTTTTGTCCTACACAAAGCTGCATGGAAACCTTATATTTAGCCTCATGAATACTCTAATGTGACCGTAATTATTGAATCAAACATCTCAACTGTCTAGCAAGAACACTGAGCGCTTATCATGCCAGATTTAATTTTATCCTTTCACTCGTGTTCTTTGTTCCCTTTCAGCTTGACGCCCTTGTTTGCCTTTGTTGCTGCTCTGAAATTTTAGCTCTTTTTCAAACACTTCAGCTCTGTACACACACAGACACTCGCACATACACACGAACAGAGGTATTATTATATGAAGGGCGGCTCTGACCTGTGAAGGAGGGAGGAGGAGGGGAGGAGGTGGTGGTAGTGGTGGTGGTGGTGGTGGGGGGGGACTCCCATTCTGTTGATCCACACAGCGTGACGTGTTTGAAAGAGAGAGCGGAGAAAGAACACAGATAGTGAGGGAAAGTCAAAGATCCGGCGTGACACACTGAGATCAAAAAAGGAGAGGACGGGGGAGTTGGCTGTGAAGGAGCGCTGTCGGGGAAAGTCGCCGCAGAAACTCTTGAAGTTCTTTGAACTTCGCTGCAAACGTTCAGCATGGAGTCCTTCTACTCGAGCAAAGGTAAGTCACGCTGTTGTGTGTACTGTACGTGAGCGGAGGTGCGGCTGAAACAAGAGAAAGGAGCCAGGTAGTGAAGCTAGGAGGTAAGGTGATACAGGTGGAGAGCAGAAAGAGAGAGAATTTCTAGGCTGTGGGTGGGACTGCACACGAGTCAGACTATAAAGCAGCAACAAACGCACAACAGGTGTCTGTCTGGATTTATGATTACCTCTGGAGTTAGACAATATGACTAAATGCAGCACACTGTGAGACAATGGACATTTATCAAGTGTCAGATTGTGCCTTTGAAGGGTACCTGAAGTGTTTTTGGTTGTACTGAACCAGGTAATGTTGTAAATCAGTGAGCTGGTTTGGGTTAACAGGATTATTGCATCAACGTGGTGCAGCGCGTTCATTCGTCAGGTGTTTATATTTCTGAATTAGCATGAAACAGACATGCCCATTTGGGTACTTTAATTGTACATTGTTTGTTACAATGTTGTATTTGAATTTCCAAAAAAAGTACAATTTCTCTTGCTACCATATCAATATTACAACATAAAAAATATCCATACTATCATTTTATACTGATACAAATATAAAAATACAATGCATAGTTGCATATTTGCATGTGATGGAGAATAGAATAGAAAAGACAATTTCATAATTAATAGTCTTGTTCTGGGATTCATCTGGTTGCAAAAGTAACTGCCACAGCACAAGGAGTAAATAAAATTGGCACACATAGGAAGATCATTACTTGCAGCAGATCATCCAACAGCTATGACATTATGCGACTATGTAACAATGAATGCATTATAATACAGCTGAGTATGCGTACAGCCTGAGGGGATGCTTGTGTGAGTGTTCTGCTGTTCTGTCTGGCCTAACAGTGGAAACAGTGAAAAATGATAATTGTTCTATTATAGCTGAAAAGATTAATTGGTTATCAGCCACAGTGATAATGGAGTCGCTGTTTAAATAATTTGTGAAGGACAAAAATCCAAAATATTTCCTGTTTATCAAATGTGACGGTTTGCTGCTTTTCTCTGTTTTATATCATTAGAAGGGAAATTATTGGGATTTTTAGACAAACAAGTTGTGTGACAACATTATCTCAGGTGATAGTTATGGTCATTTTTCGTGACATCAGTTAATTAGTGATATCACTTGACAATACATTAATCTACAGATTAATTGATGATGAAAATTATTGTTATTTGCAGCCCTAAATGTAGCCCTGAAGTCACGGCCCATTTATCTTATCACCATATTTGGTGGCATCAAGTGTATTTAAAGGATGATTCCACCTGTGTTCCTTTTTGTGCTTCTAAAATTTAAAATCCACCCAGCCATTAGTGATAAATGCTCATGTAAGTTGGAGTGCTGGTGCTCTCCCCTGTCCTCAGTCAGCTGTAACATATGGACTTTGCTTAAAATTTAAAAGTTCCGATTTGAATACACAAGGAACGCTACTGGGAAGCTACAGACTGACATCCAAACAAAAAAGAATGGACCCACCCTTTAAAGTCCTATGAAGTAAAATGACTCTGGGTCACTAGGTAATAAGAAGACGCGCAGGGAAATAAACTATTAGACAATAGAACAGCAGTAATCTTGCCTTTAACTATCTTCTATCTGTTATGCTGAAATTGGTTAGCATTTTGGACCAATACAACTTTTCCCCATAGTTCCCAACGATATTTTTTCTCTGTCTTCTGTGTTTGTCATTGGATCAGTGTGTCATCCAAATTTTGTAGCGTATTTGCTGTTCTTGTCTGTGCTTGCAGGGAAACACAGGACAACATGCTTTAAAGCTGTTAATGATTGTGTGTACCATAGTAAAAGGGGACTACAGGTTTGATGTCCTCATTCCGATCCTCAAAACGTGTTATTTTCCTACAACTGTCAAGGCTTTGTTTTGTTTTATTCTTCCAGAGAAAATGTGACATTTTACAGGAACCAAACTTTA
>JAJHUR010080094.1:0-11930 GCA_027495735.1 Lutjanus campechanus | reverse complement strand
CCCCTTTAAGCTATTTGTCCTCTCTGTCCAGGTACATCGTGGCATCAGGGGCATCGTGAAGGACCAGCAGGGGAACGCCATTGCAAATGCCACCATCTCTGTGGAGGGGGTAAACCATGATGTCACTACAGGTCTGGTGAAAGACTTCCTTTCTTCCTCTTCTTGAGATTGATTATGATTTAAGGGACAGTTCATCCCAAAATCAAAAATACATATTTATCCTGTTACCTGTAGTGCTATTCATCCATTAAGATAGTTTTGATGTGAGTTGTCAAGTTTTTGGAGATATCGGCCGTGGAGATGTCTGCCTTCTCTCCAATGTAACGGATCTTGATGACACTCGTGACACTTGTAGTGCTCAAAGTGCCAAAAAATTTGAAAAACTCAACCGCAATGTCTCCTTCCAGATATCATGACCTGGTTATTCAAGATAATCCACAGACCTTGTTGTGAGCAGTTATGTTCAGAAAATAGTCCTACTGTACATGTAACTGCTCATAACAAAGTCTGTGGATTGTCTTGATTAACCAGGTCATGATTTCTGGAAAGAGACATTGCTGTTGAGTTTTTCAAATGTGTTTTTTTGGCGTACACCATAAGAACAGAGTCCAAAAATTAAGACAAAAGAAAACTTAACCAGCAGGAACCCTTTTGCATTTGTAAACTACAGGCTACTAAACACCCAGGCCTAAATAAGGACCTTACCGAGACTTTACCGTTTATTTTTTGTTTTCTGTAATCATTGCCAGTGTTTACTATGTTGCTCTCAATTCAATTTTGATGAATACTGTGAGCTAAACACCACCATCTGCTGGAGTGTGTTTATACCCACACCCTCTCACGGCCACAACTCTGAGTAGACGATCTATATAAAAGGGCCTTTTGTTCCATTTGAACTGTCTGAGTCCCTGACGAAGACTTGAGGCCGAAATGCGTCTGAGTTTGTGTCTAACATGACCATGCCATGACAGTAAATGCATTTTAATTGTTTTAAAAGAGAGTGCATTGGAGTTTTTTGAGAACATCTGTCCCTACCCAAACAGCACCTCAAACAAACGCATTCTGAGTCCAGGAAACGCTCCTACCCAAACATTTTTTTTTAGCTGCTTTGAGCACCACAAGCCATCTAGTAATACTGGAGAGAAGGCAGACATCTATATGGCGGATATCTCTGAAAACTCTGCAACTCACACCAAAATAATCCAGATGGGTAAACCGCACTATAGGTAAGAGGATTGATTGATTGTGCTATAACACATTATAGCACCGCCCACGCTCAATTTAAAGTGTCTATCTTCTGTTTGTGATTGCAGCAGCGTCAGGGGACTACTGGCGGATGCTTAACCCAGGGGAGTACCGTGTGACGGCTCGAGCTGAGGGCTTCTCCCCTGTGACCAAACTCTGCGTGGTGGGTTACCAGTCAGGAGCCACCGCCTGCAGCTTCAACCTGGCCAAGTCCAACTGGGACCGCATTAAACAGGTACTCAGGGGAAAAAAAAAAGTATCTTTGATTTTTGGGGTGAACTGCCCTTTTAATAATTGAACAATCAGCTGAAGTACTGAATAAAGTGTCTTTTTTTTTTATTTCTCTGCAGATTATGGCCCTCCATGGCAACAAGCCAATTCGACTCAGCTACGGCAACAACAGAGTACAGTATCCCGCGGTCGCTAACAGCAACAGGCGTGTGCCCAGTGGCGACAACGGGTATTCGCAAAATTCACAAATCAGCGCTGAGAGGCAGAGGAGGATCAGGATAGCTCGTCTCCGTCGCCTCCGGCAACAAAGATTAATGAGGCTAAGATCGACAACGACGACGTTACCCCCGACGACGACCATAATTCCCACGACACCAGAGACCACCACATCCTGGTACGACTCGTGGGTCATAGGGGAGGGAGAGTCCTCGACGCCCGGTGGTTTCACAGACTCCATCCTGGATTATAACTACGAGTTCAAGATCGATGACTATTAGACGAAACACGCACGATTCAGTAAACGAGCAGCCGTCCTCTCCTTTGTGTAGTTCTCATTGCCATGTTGTACTTTGACGAGGAATCTTGTTTTTGTACAAAAGCAGTGGCAATGTACAGAATATTAACTATATTAATTGTATAAAGATAGTGTATCTATTACTTAACAAAGTGCCTCTTCACAGAACTTGACCCTCTTAATTATTGGTACTTCGGTTTCACAGTTCACACTGCATTTTTCTGACATGTCAATAGTCTTTTTTTATGAACTTCTTGCTTCATGAAAAGATGTTTATTGTGGACGCACATTAAAAAAAGTCATGACTTATTTTTTTCACTTCAGAGTTGAATTATTTACACTGTTTTCATCCATGGCAGCAATGTTTTTTTTTTACAGTATGAACAGTCAGTAAAAGGTTTTCAGAGCATTTGTTCAAAGTTGGTAACAGAGTCAGAGGAGGGGAAGATTCTTCTGTCAGACACAGTTTGGGTAGAAGAGATATTTTTCAAATAAATGCTTGTTAAAACACAACACCTGTATTCTCTCTTCTTTTTTTAAGCATCTTTGTGAGCCCTGATTCCATTGACCTTCATGATGGTGGATGTGATTAGTCTGTGCTCAGGAGACATTAGTCTGATTGTGCATTGATAGTGTCCAAGAAGTGTCAGCATGTTGTGTTGTGTGTGGATGTGGACGTCAGTGGCTGATGTTCATCTCACTTTCCTCATCGTCGTCAGCGGAGAACGCAGAGAAGCTGACTGGTTCGCATTCAAGAGTACGTAAGTTGACCAGGCACGCCGTTTGAGTGCTGCTGAACTCTGGAACAGTAACCAAAAGGACTTCTTGACCATCAGGACCTGGAAGGAAGAGAAGAAGAAATGTATTAGTTGTCGATGATATGAGTTTTTCAGTGGCAGATGCTGATATTTAGAGAGTGGGCTGTAAAAGAGTCATAATTCCATTATTAAATCACATTTAAGAAGCTGAAATCAGAGCATTTGGATATTTTTTCCTTAAAAAATTACTCAAACTGATTAATCTATTATCAAATTAGTTGGCCATTAATTTAATCATCAATTAATTGTTGCAGCTCTTCAAGTGAAACGAGAAATGTCTTAACATTTAAAGATGATGGTGACTGAGGAAATTAAGGCTAATGTTTACAGCAGGATGTGCGTTATCAGGATGAGAGTTATACAGTTGAACAGGGCTCAAAACTAACTTTTTCACCACCTTCCCAAAACTCACAAGGCTGCCTGCAGATGTGTCTGCAGATATTTTTTGTTTATTGGCCTCTTGCGTGCAATCATCAGCCGATTATCACAAAACAGCAGAAAATCAGTGAAACAATTATTATTTTGAAAATCTCATGGCATGGCTGTGTCACAAATGTCTGGAAGAGTTCAGTCACAAAATTGTTGTAGACATACGACGATTGGCATATGATACTGTCCGATACTGACCTTTGACGAGCTTGGAGTTGAAGGTTGGAGCGTTGCCACTGAAGTAAACATGGGGACACTCTTCCAAGATGAAAGGGTCTTTTTGGTAAAAAGGGTAGCAACCTGACACAAAAGGTGCAGAAAACAGGGTGAATGATTTGAACCGATATCAGCCAGAAGGCTCGTGCGTTATTTTTAATCAACTCGCCTGACTAACCGAGAGTGTCAGGAGCCGTAGGGGCCATGTGTCTGAGTCGTAGCGTTTCCTCCAGTATTTCCAGGTGATCGTCCATGCTGGTGTACTTCTGAATGTCACTGACGTTCTGGCCAGATGTGCCGAGGAACCTTCACAGAAACACACACAAACACAAGCCCTTTAACACACTGGCTTGTGAGCCAAGATTAAATGCAAGATACAAGATAACGACAGCACATGGTGTTGCTTACCTCACTCCATCAATGTTGGCTTGGTATGGATTGGGGGCCAGCTGTAGTGTGGGGTACACTGAAGACAAGGGGAACATACAGCGGTGGAGAGGCTGCTGTGGAAGGGTGTAGTTGGTGGGGTCATTCTGGCCCGGCATGACATCCACTGGAAGTGAGGCCTTGAACAGCAGGAAGCGGTGACAGTGTATCACTTATTTAGGTCCTTACACTTGTGTCAAGCCATAATTTGTCATTAATTATTTCTAATGTTTATTTTATTTTACACTTATTTGTTTATTTTTTAAAAATGGGACAGAACATATTAATGAACATTAACAATGTATATATGTAAGTAATTGTAGCCAAGCGGCTAATTTCTATCCCTTGTCCCTTGTTTATGATCTACAAATGATCTTCGTATTCAAGCAAATTCATTTTGAGTCTGCAGAATCTAACATTTATTTTCAATATCAATTATACAGTCTTTTTTTCATTTAATCAATGAATTCTTTAATCTATAAATAATAAATATATATATATATATATATATAAAATGTCAGAAAAGTTTCTGGGAAAATCAATTAAAACAATGTTTTTGAATCAAACATCAGACAGGAATAATACAATCAGAAATATTAAACACATGGCCACCACAGCATAAATAATAAACAATATGGCAAAATATTTGATGGTAAATATCAGGTATGGTAAAGAGCATATGAATTCACAGTATGCACTCTCATATTGCGCAAAATAAAATTTAAAGTTGCGTGCACTTGCTTGGAGAGAGAGAGGGAGACTCACCACCAGCTGATGCAGCAGCTCGTCCAGCAGACGAACGGCCTCCACACTGCCAGCCTGAGTCTTCTTGGTGAGGTACTTGGGCTTAACAGAGTGGGTAAACATGTATTTAAATATTTTCAGTGAGCCACTTCACATTTACTTCTTTTCTGAATTGGTAAAACTAACAAGAGATACACAGGATGTAAATTAACTAGTGCCTGTTACCTTCGATGATGCGTCCTTGTCCTGGGTGCTTTGGCTCAGGAGGTTTCCAGTCAGTAGGACCCTGGAAATTTTCGCTGCACCACTCTGCTCCCCCTGGTCACCGAGCTGGCCAGTTACCATGTCAACCAGCAACTGTAACCCCAGCATGCTGTCAGCATTGCTACTGCCGAGACCAAGTCCTGAGGCCAGGAGCACAAACCTGGATGACGACAGATAAACAGCATTAAAATCTTTTACCACAAAAGGCTGGGATTGAATCTGCGTGTGTGTGTGTGCGTGCGTGTGTACTTGTCAGAGCTGAGCACAGGTCTTGGTGTCTGCAGAGGAAGATCAGCCATGCAAAAGTCCTCAACTGTGAACTTCCCATCATTCCTCTCAGCTCCATAAATTGCAATAACACCACCTGAGAGAGAACACATGCCAGACAAGACGTGATCACAGCTGTGTCTGAGTGAGGCAACAGTGGGATCTTTCAGTGTCTTGACTACAGATGAGAATCGAGAACCACTGAGAACCAGTTCCAAATTGTCCAATCCACTGGAATCATATGCCTCTGAGCTGATCAATTTCTTTTACTGATGTCGGCATGTTTTTCTGACCGTTGCAGATTGCAAAACAATTATGTCAAACTCGTGTGTCTACGCTGCTGAAAAAAGGAGTCATGGTGGTGAAGAAGAAATGGTACAAAGCGTGGTTTCATTTCATGCAGAAAGATGACAACAGTGCTCCTTGTAATGTCAGTAAAATGATCATTTCAAGTAATAGTGGAAACACCAGCAATGTGCTGGAACATCCTTCTTCTCAACACAGGCTTGAATTCCAGGAATGTTGTGTATTTGACACTATGCATGAATGCCACTGCTTCCCAACAAAACAGAACGTCCATTAAAGGAGCAATATGTAGCCACTGTGCATGCAGAAATGAGTGCTGCAGTCCAACTGGCATTTTAGAACCATAGACTGTATATTAAATGGGTTGAATTTCATATACAATCAATGGATGAAGCATAACATGTTTCCTTAATCTCTGATGACATCGTGGTCATTTTATGATTTATTACAGTAAATATATCACAGATTTCTCCTTTAACAAGGATATATATCCTGTTATAATAACATAAGCCCGACACAGGCAGTCTTAGCATATTTTTCTTTGATGAAACCTGGATGAAAATGAATTGTCAACAAATATTCTCTCATTTCATTCATTGTAGATGAAGACAAAAAGACTCTTGCTATAGCTAGTTCTCAGGCTACAGCCAACTCAACTAAACTTGGTCAGGAAAAAAAACAGAGGAATCAATAAATAATCAGGCCAATAGGCAGAGTCTTGACCTCAAGAAAAATCCTGACCTGTGGCACACCTGTCCCTGTCGATTTTGCCTTCCAGTTTGATCCTCTGCAGCTCGTCCTCCAGAATCAGCTCATCTGTGTCACTGATGTATTTGGCTCGTGCAGGCTGGGGAAGCAAGTTGTGCTGAAGGAGACAAGAAAAAGAAGACACATGATACACAAACACCTGCCAACAAGCTGATTTCATTTTGACTGGTGAATTTAGCATGAATGCAGACCTCATCGCTGATCTCTCTCAGAATAGACGGCTGCAAGTCCATACGCTTAAACAGGGTTCCCACAATGCAACACTGCTCCCCTGTCTGAAGATCACACAGCTTCCTGATGAGCACATCTGATCCTGGCAGAGACAGAAAAAGACAAACAGTTTAGGAAAATAAATGGAAATATGAAACTAGCAGAGTTGTCACAATACCAGAATTTTAAATCTTGCTAAAATACTAGTATTAAAAAAGGACACACAATGCCTCTTTCAAAACCATGTAAACAACAGAAGTAGTGTGTTGTTGTTGTTGCTACCAAATCTTTTCATAACATGCCTTTATTTTTGCACCAAATTATAGAAAGTAATATCAATAAAAGTATAGGTTTCTATGAGCAGTATCAGTGTCAATATCAATATCATTAAAAATCTTAATAATACCCATCTCTAGTTGTTGTTGCTGTTTTGTTTTTAGTTTTTGTATGATGTGTTTCTGTGTCGACCTACCTGTACTATACTAGGTCTCTGAGGACAACCCTATCCCCCTCCTCACCTTCCTCACCTCCTCTTCTACACCAAACTAAACTAAGTATTTCAGATGCTTCAGAGCTCCAGATGTAGGTAAAACAGTATCCTGAGCTCACCCCACTTCTGCTGGGCTCTCTCTGACAGCAGGGGCCTCATCTGCATGAGTCGTGCAGCGTAGATGTGAGCATACTGGCGGCTGAAACTCCTCTCTCCGACTTTGTAGCGGTCGGCACAGGGACTGTAAGCCAGTGACATCCTCTCAAACACCGGCCCCTGATCCTCCGAAGCAGGGCGGCTGAGCAGAGAGGAGGAGCCCCCCTTCTGGGCGCTCAGGTCGGAGAACATGACTGTCCTGAAGCAGAGACAGAGGAGAGTTTATATACACTGAATGACTGCCATGCACGTTTATAAAGTGCTTTTCCAAGCTAGCAAGTCAACCGTTTAACTTAGTTAGCATCAATGGCAGCTAGTAGAACTGTGAGCTCTTCCAAAAACATGCCGACTTTTTTGAGAACATCGCTCGTGTTACATATTTAACGAATTTACCTTTAAGGAGGGAAAGTCAAGCGTCAGCTGTTATCCGTCTTAAGTATTATATTAAGTTATAGTCTCAGATATCACTGATGATGTTCCTTGTCAGCGAGCAAAACAGACGATTCCCGCGAAATCACCCGCTCAACACCACACGTATTCTCGCGAGAAACTGCGGACAGAAGGAGGAGGAGAAGAAGAAGAAGAAGAAGAAGAAGAAGAAGAAATAAATAGAATATTACACAAATACTCACCATAAACCTTAAGGAAAAAGACTAGCATCATATTTAAGAGACAAGAGGAAAATATACATATAAGAATTTACAAAAGCGGAGGGCAGTCTAACCTGTTTTTAAAAAATATTTTTATTTAAGTGTATATAAAGTGCATTAGGGATAATGTACTTTTTATATATGTATAATACAGATAAACTGAGCGAGTGACAACAATGATTAAATAAATAAATAATTAGTTAATTAAAAAACAAAATAAAAGAAGTAGTCATGGTATTGTCTCGTTTAGAAATGCAGCAAAAATGGGAATACCTTTTAAGAGACACGATTTATGACAATATTCTTCTTGACTATAAAGATTTTGAGGAAAAATAAATATTTTTTTTCCGCACCGTCGCGCAAAGGCTGCGTCACCGTTCAAATACGTACGTCGCACTCTATTTACGTCACAATAGCGTCGCGGGCAGCACGCAGCCTCGCCATTTTCGCAGCTCTTTGTGCGCCACTGCCTGCTAAGAGTTAGCGTCTTTTTTATTAGCGATTCCTCGACCCGGGTTTTAATTCGGCTGCAGAAAGATGCAAGGAAACAGAGGCCCCCAGCAGAACCACGGTCCAAACCGCCCGGGAGAGCAGAAGAAACCCGGCGGGACGAACACCAATGGGCAGCAGCCGGAGCCTAGCGAACAGACCAGCCCCAATGAGGCCTTAACCCTGGACCTGCAGAGCTTCAGGAAACCCGGGGAGAAAACCTTCACCCAGCGGAGCAGGCTGTTTGTAGGTAACCTCCCCACCGGGGTAACCGAGGAGGACTTGGAGAAGCTGTTCGCTAAATACGGCAAGGCCAGTGAGATCTTCATCAACAAGGAGCGGGGCTTCGGCTTCATTCGACTGGAGACCCGGATCATCGCAGAGATCGCCCGGGCAGAGCTGGATGATACCCCGTTCAGAGGCAGGCCAATACGGGTGAGGTTTGCAACACATGGCGCCGCTTTAACTGTAAAAAACCTTCCTGAATTTGTGTCCAATGAGCTGCTGGAGGAGGCCTTCGCTGTGTTTGGGCAGATAGAAAGAGCTGTGGTGATAGTGGACGACCGGGGGAGGCCCACAGGGAAGGGTATAGTGGAGTACACCTCAAAGCCAGCTGCAAGAAAAGCTCTGGATAAGTGTGGAGATGGTGCCTATCTCCTCACAGCCTTCCCTCGACCCATCACAGTGGAGCCTATGGAGCAGTTTGATGAAGAGGAGGGACTGTCAGAGAAGCTCATCAACAAAAACCAGCAGTATCACAAAGAACGTGAGCAGCCACCACGGTTTGCTCAGCCGGGCTCCTTCGAGTATGAGTACGCCATGCGCTGGAAGGCCCTGATGGAGATGGAGAAGCAGCAGTATGAGATGGTTGACCGCAATATGAAGGAAGCCCAGGAGAAGCTGGAGGCCGAGATGGAGGCGGCCAGACACGAGCACCAGGTGATGCTGATGAGGCAGGACCTCCTGAGGCGGCAGGAGGAGCTGCGGAGGATGGAGGAGCTCCACAGCCAGGAGGTGCAGAAGAGGAAACAGGCTGAGCTCCGGCAGGAGGAGGAACGCCGGAGGAGAGAGGAAGAGATGAGGATGAGGAATGAGGAGATGATGAAGAGGCAGCAGGAGGGCTTCAGGGGCAACTTCAATGAAAATAGGGAGCAAGACATGAGGATGCACATGGGCATGAACAGAAACTCGCTGGGTGGTAATTCTGGTCCTGCTGGTGCTGCGGGGATGGCGGCTGAGAACGCCCCGATGATGTCGGGGCCCGGAAACAACAACATGCCCGGAGGAGGTCAGGGAGGCTTCCCCAGGGGCCTCCCAGGACCTGGAGACTATGGACCTAACAAACAACGCAGATTTTGAATAAAATGTCTATTTTCCCTGTCTTTTTCATACTCACTGTATTCTAAAGTTCAGGTAGTGAGGGTTACTTTTTGAAAAACTGTTGCATGTTTTTTTTGTTTTTTTTGTTGTTTGTTTTTTTTAAACTTTTTATTTGTACTTTTTAGTACTAAAATGTCATAAATTCTCCAAAATGAGCCATGTGTTTTACTTTATTTTTCACCTTAATGTATTTTTTCATAGGGATAGGAAATGTTTTTGTCCTGGATATGTTGACTTTTCTGGAATAAATTCATGATTCCCTAAGAATTTTGTTTGATATTCAAGATTTGTCAGTGCCCTTCAAAGCAGCCAAATATGTCACCATCTCAAGATGTTTAGGTTTTATTCACAAAACTGAACAAATAAAGACGCATTTTTATCTACAACAGAGCAGGGCTGGGTTTGTTAGTAAATAACTCGACTGAAATAACCCAGTTTTAATCACCAAGTAGAATTTAAACTTCTTCAGTCAAACTATTCCTTCAATCAGTCTCAGATTATGCAGAGCTTTGACGTTATGTGAAACAAATTTATTAGGCTATATTGGCTCAACTTTTGATGGTCTATGGAATCAGGAAATGATAACATACAGTGAGCAGTTTACTACCAGCTTTGTCTGCAGGGAGGCCCACAGTCTGTCCAGTGCGTAATCACTGCTGTCAGAGTATTGATTGAACGAACACTGTGCTGCTGATGAATCAATGACCTGAAGCACATTAGACCTTTTTCACAGCTGCCATTCTGACATGAAATATTAGGGTAAAGTGAGCCAACATGCACAATAGCAGCACTCTGACTCTTGTTTGACCAGAATGAAACTGATCATTGATGGCGCTTGTGTTTATCCCACTATTTCCTGTCAAAATGGTTGCTGTGAAAAAAGATGTATTCCAGGATGGCATTTAACATCACATCAACAACATAATCTGAGTGAGTCGGTCAGAAAACGGTGCAAAAAGTCATAAAGAGACAAAGACAGAGCAGCTCAAACTGTAACATCCTGTATGTGATTTTTCAACATAGCTGATTGTAGCTAATAGAGAAAGTTAATGAGCATGCACTGGCATTAGTATTTAATTTGATTTATTAGAATCTCCATTAGCTGCAGTAGCTATTCTTCCTGGGTATTGAGCAGTGTTAGAAGTAGAGTGTTATAGATTTTATCTTTTTGCCCATACATCAAAGAGAGAGGAGTCCAGTATGTCTTACTCTGAAACTGGTTTAATAATATTTGGCCGAGGAGAATGAGAGAATAATCAGGACACGCTTTGTCCTGATGTTCCCTTCAATTCTGGAGTCTCGTTCCTCAGGGATAGTCTTTAAACATTCACAGATTAGGTCATGGGTCAGACCCAACGCACCTACAGCATATAGAATTAGCCTATTGGTCTGCAAATACAACCAAAAAGTATGAATGTATAAGGTCTGAGACCACAGCTTAGCAGCTTTTCCTCCCGTTCCTCACAGGGTCAGTGATACTGTGTGATAACAGTTAGGTCTGCTCCGTTCAGAGAGACGCGCCCCTCTCTGACCTTAGCCGCCATAGCAACAATAATAATATTCTGACATTTTTATATGCAAACAGCTATTATTTGAGAACAAGAATTAGCATCAAAATATACTTAAAGTACCAGAAGTAAAAGTACTCATCAATCACAGTCTTATATCATTAAATTATAATTATTGATGCCTTCATTCATTTCTTTAATGTTGCAGCTGGTAAAAGTGGAGCTGAATTTAACACTTTTTATACTGCTGAGTAGCTTGGGAATTGAGTTTTATTTTAATTTGCAATAAAACATCATAAGTTATTTTGTATTATTAACATAAATCTGTAAAATAACTAGAGATATTAAATAATATAGTGTAGTAAGTACAATATTTTTAAGAGTTTCCCTTAAGTGTGCTGAAGTAGAGGTATGAAGTAGCATAAAATGGAAATATTTAAGTACAAGTATCTCAGCATACAAAGAGAAGCCACTTTCCTCAAATGGCAGTTTTGTGTTATGAATGATGAGAGACAGGAAGGTTTGAAACAACTCCATTTTCATAATTTTTTCTTTACTTGCACCACTCCACCTCCACCACCTCCAGCATCCGGCATAGAGCTCAGCAGGTCTCTTTAATGTCATGCTGTCGTAACATCTCATAGCAGGAACAGCAAAGGTGTAATTAATATTATCAATGGCTCCCAGTTGGCTCAGTGGGACTGAGCCACAATTAATAGTAATAAATTATACCTGTGCTTTCCTTGTCATGGTAACATTAAGGCGTTGTTGTGTAGTGTCCTCTGATTTTTATAAGCGGCTGACTCCCCCGGTAATTCA
>JAJHUR010080088.1:19100-30720 GCA_027495735.1 Lutjanus campechanus | reverse complement strand
CTGGGCTTTGCCATGGCCAGTCCCAACGCGCTGGTTCTGTGGGAGGCCCAGTTCGGAGACTTTCATAACACCGCCCAGTGCATCATCGACCAGTTCATCAGCTCCGGTCAGGCCAAGTGGGTCCGACAGAACGGCATCGTGCTGCTGCTTCCTCACGGCATGGAGGGGATGGTAAGAAACCAAATAAACCTGATCCGCCGCATTCTGGATTTACCTCTGAATCATCTCGTGAAGCTGCAACGACACCTTCTAACCACTACTGCTTTTCCTTTTTTTTTTCTCCTTTCAGGGTCCGGAGCACTCGTCCGCCCGCCCTGAAAGGTTTCTCCAGATGTGCAACGATGATCCAGATGTTTTCCCTGTGAGTTTGAGTCAGAAACAGTCGTGAAGGAAAACAAAAACATTATCCAGATATGAACAGATACAAACATCATCACAGTTTTTGCAGGAATAGTTTCCTTCCTCAGTATTGACAGTTTCCTTAAAACGTCACATTGTTCGATATAAGTTCTGATTTTGCTCGTCAGTCACTGGTCTGACTGAGGTGATTCCGAAAATAAATACCAGCTACTATCCACAACTTTTGACAAGAGAAAACCAGAAAAGAGTGAAGCCGATCAGCTGTATCATGGAGAGGAAACACGGCAAAATATCGGCAAGAAAAACAGAAGCTTAAGTTCCAGAAAGTTAAGCACGATTATCTAAGACTGAAAATAATAGTAGTTGTGATTGAATGATTGTCTGTTAATGCTGCATGTCTGCAGAAGTTGTGCATATTCTAATTTTCATCCCTTCTCTTCCTGTCAGAAACTGACGGAGGACTTCGCCATGCGTCAGCTGTACGACTGTAACTGGATCGTCGTCAACTGCTCCACTCCTGCAAACTACTTCCACGTCCTCCGCAGGCAGATCCTGCAGCCCTTCAGGAAGCCCGTAAGTGACGACACATCGCGAAACAGGACGTTAACGCAGGTTTCAGGTCACTGAACTGTTCTGTCCTCGTCTCTTTATCCTGCAGCTCATAGTGTTTACTCCCAAGTCGCTTTTGCGCCATCCTGAGGCCAAGTCCAGCTTCGATGACATGCTGCCAGGTGAGTAATAAAAGGCAGGAAAAGAGAAAACTGGGCGAAAATATTAAACTCTGTGTTAATGAGAGTTTGTGTTTGTCATCCTGCAGGCAGCCACTTCAAGCGTATAATCCCAGACGACGGGCCTGCGGCTGCCGGCCCAGAGAAGGTGAAGAGGGTCATTTTCTGCACCGGAAAGATCTACTACGAACTGGCCCGTGAACGCAGCAACAGAGGGATGGACGACGCCGTGGCTGTTGTTCGTATCGAACAGGTAACGTCAGAGTGTCAGTGTGTGTGCTCCATGGCGCTGTGGATAAACAGAGGGTAAAAACAACAACAACAACAACAAAAAACTGTCTGCAGTGAAGGAAAGTCTGCAGGTGAAAACACAGAGCAGGTGTAGGAAGGTCAGTTTTGCAACCATTCTATGCTTTTCTCCCTAAGAGACACCAGGCACTCTACTGAAAACACCATGCTGGTAGTGTTTGAGAGTACTTTAGAGGCGAGGGCGGGGAAATGTTAAGATATTATATCGAGATGAGAATAAATATCCCCAGAGAAGAAGAAAAGTTCAAAATAAGATCTCACTTTTGTTTGGCCTGCGTCTCCTAGACACAATTAAGGCCAAGGACCCCTTAAAGTGTGCAGTTTCATCTTGAAAAAAAAAGAAGATATTTATTAGGCATTAACATTTAACATAGAGCAACAGATACCACACTGTTTTCACTCTTCATGCCCAAACCAAACCAGAAGGCAACAAGAACCAGCAAATCAGTGGCAGAGTAGAAGATCAAACTGCACATTAGTGTCCTTTTATTGGGCCTTTCTCAAACCAGTCCCTCCCCAAGGAGTGAACTCTTTGTCGTCCCCTCACAGCTGATTGTGTTGCTGCAGCTGATCGACATTTAAATCGGATATAGGATAAAGTTTCAGGATGCGCTCCACTCTCGCTTGCAGCAGAAACACAAATGGTTTTGCGTCAACGTGCAGCAGCAGCTGTTGCCATCATCTGTCAACAATGCACCTTATCTTATTTCAAGAAATGTGAAGCAAATTTTCACTTGTTTCACTGGCAGATTTCTCTAAAAATGCCGTTTCAAAACTAAGTAAAGAAGAAAACAGTAACTACAAGGTGTTTTTGCTTGTAATCAGTGAAATAATCTGCCAAAAAAAGTTTGGAAGAAGATGCATTTGTCCAAAAACAAGTTCATAAATCTCACTGAAAACAGATCTTCTGTTTTCTTGACTGGAGGAGGGTGTTTGATCCTGAATACAATGCGACCTTTAATGTTTGCAGAAATTAATCTTAGTTTAAGTTTGCGTTGTTCAGAGTGTTTCCATCTCGGACACAACACGGTGTTGCACACGACCATTAAGCCGACATCAGTGTAGACTCGCTGCTGAGGGTTTTATAAACCACTTCCACTCAGAGCTGATTGTTTTGGGATGGTATTTAATCTGGCAGACCCTCCACATCAACACGCCAACTGAAAGGAGGTGGATCGTGACCAGACAAACCTGTGCAATAGTCCTGCTATGTAATCAGCATCTCTATATGTCACACCTGTCAAAGGAGAAATGTTCACTAACATGGACTTTAACAAATTTGTGAACAGAATCTGGGAGAAATAAACCTCTTGTGTGCACAGAAGACGTCTGAGATCTTTGACTTCAACTCATGAAAAACAAGAGCAAAAACAAAAGTGTTGCATTTATATTTTTATTGAGTGTACTTCCTGTTTACATCCCCAGAATTCTGGGAGATGTAGTTCCAAAAATTGAGAGGATGATTATTCCGCAAATCAAAGTTTTCTTAAGATCAGATTTTCTGTCTGTCCAGCTCTCACCGTTCCCCTTCGACCTGGTGAAAGCAGAGGCCGATCGTTACCCAAATGCGGACCTGGTGTGGTGTCAGGAGGAGCACAAGAACCAGGGCTACTACGACTACGTCAAACCCCGCATCCGCACCACCATCAGCCGCACCCGCCCCGTCTGGTGAGCGTCTCCGTACCACAAAAACGTTTTTAACGTCTCTGCTGTGAGTCTGTGTTTTCTCATTTATGTGTGTTCACGTCTGCAGGTATGCTGGTCGTGAGCCTGCAGCAGCTCCGGCCACCGGGAACAAACACACCCACCTGACGGAGCTGCAGCGTTTACTGGACACGGCGTTCGGTCTGGAAGCTTTCTCAGGGAAACAGTAACGTGTGGTTTACACCTCGAGCTCCACCCACAGATCCGACCTGCCCGTCAGCGCCGGCTTTACCTTCTCGCCTCTGACATTTTGCATTGACGTGTTTTTTTCCCCTCAGTATATCAACATATCAGACCTGTTATCAGGAGTAATCGTCACGCTAAACGCACAATGACTTAATGACTTCTGACACTGTTACCATGACAACCTCGTGTTCTCAGTGATGGACACCATCATAAAAGAAAAATGCAATGTGAGTACAGCTGCATTGAATGTATGAATTTATACGAAAATAATTTATAAGAGTTTCATCTGCTTTTATTTTTTATTAATTATAAAGAAATTCATGTCAAACTGCTGAAAAACTGCATCCGATCACCTGCTGAACAAACATCTGAGCTCCTTTATTGATCTGCGGCAGAGACATTTTGGGAAGTAAGCTTATTAAAGTTTTTTGCTGAGGAGTTCACAGCCTTTTGTAACTTAAAGGGACAGTACACCCCAAAATCAAAGAGACATATTTCCCCCCTGGCCTGTAGTTCTGTTTATCCATCTTGTTTTTTTGGGGTGTGAGTTGCAGAGTTTTGGAGATATCACACAGAGATGTCTGCCTTCTCTCCAGGATAATGGAACTAAATGTGACTCAACCTTTGGTCCTCAAAGCACCAAAAAAATTATATTTAAAGAACTCAAAACCAGCGTCTCTTTACAGAAACCAGAGAATCCACAGACCGTGTTGTGAGCAGTTTGATGTAGGACAGTTGATTTTATGAATGGAGCTCGGTAACTATGATTCACCATGGCAACGGGTAAATAAAAGGCAGAGCCTCCATTTTAATCCAGCGGACGTAAAGATATTAATGCACATATATGCTGACTTTGCACATTTATCTTAAATCTTTGTAATCCTGTCTAACCCGTGATCTGAATCAGGAGTTTTTCCTTTTTCTTTTTTCTTCTAGAGAACATGACATGAAAGCACCACATGCTAAACTGCAGCTCCTGCAAGTTGAATATTTCATTTGGCCATATTGCAGTTTAGATAATATTCTTCAGTCCCTCTGACAGGAGTCAGGTTAACTGTTTCCAGTCTTTATGCTAAGCTAAGCTAAGCTGTCCAGTTGCTAGGGCTGAATATCATTCAGAAAAATTCAGTATTGGAGCTGCTAGTGTCAACTTGACTTCAATATACTTCCTGTTTTTTTTTTTCCAATTCCAATTTCATAAAATTCATTTTAACAAAATGAAAATCACATTTCACATTATGATACAAATCTTAAGTTTGATTTTTCAGCTCCTCAAAACAGTTTTATAACATAAAAATATGAAACTATTTACCACACGTGGTTCGACTGTTTCATTCAGATCAGTTTCACAACATAAGAAACGAAGCACAACTTTAAGATTTATACTCGACAGTATTTAAGTTCTTCAGTCGGTGCCATTAAAGTGTTGAAGTTCAGTTTCAGTCTCACTAACAGCTGCTGGTCGAAGCTTCATATTTAACGTCTTTTATCAATCTTCTCTTCTGACTCTCAGCAAGAAAGCAAACAAGTCTATTTTCCCAAAATGTCTTCCTTTGAAACTGGATTTGAATGGACACGTCCTGCAGCTACAGTGTGACGGTGAGGACATGATGAGACAAAGATACTGGTGATAATGTGAAACGTTTAAGCTGATTTTTTGGGATATTTTTTAAGCGCCTTCCTCGTGTGTTTGAGTTCGCCCTCACTGATGAAAAGGAGAAACTTTTTAAAAACACAAACATCACAAACGCCTTCTGTGTAAAACGTTTCTCAGATGAAGAGTCTGTTTGTGAGGAAACGGATCCACACATTTCTGCACTTTTATCTGAGTTCAGCAGTTAAAACGACGTTTATCTCCTGCACACAGACGGAGAGAGACACTCACACAAACACACCTTCACTTCCTCCACTTCATTTTTTAACTCTTTTATTTTTCATCTGTCTCTGCTTGCGTTCTGTCCCCACATCCGTATTTATTGTCCACTCGCCGTCCTGCCACGTCACTGTAAACGTCACGTTTGTGCCAAAATGTCAAACTGACGACTTGAAATCACATCATTGTTTCATTTCAGTAAAATAAAAATCACGCCAGCGATGGAAAAGAAACTTGTGTACAAACCCGATGAGATTCCTCCTCAGATTTGAAGAATGTATTTATTTTCATATTGTATGTTTTATTGTTTTCAATAAATGAAGATTAAAGTTCCTGTTGAAAAAGTGATCTTTGTGTCAGTGGATTAAATCAACACAGAGACGATCAGCGTGATTCAAGCAGGATTTATATCAGCTGATTTTTAACACTTCAAACAACAAAAACAGATCTTAGTTGACTTTAAAGGGATAGTTCAGAATTTCTAAAGTGAGGTTGTATGTGGTTCTTATTCATTGTCACTGTATTAACAGAGATGGTTAATATTTAATTAAATGTATTTAAAACATGTAGCAGCAGATCAGAAACTCCTGTTTCATGTGAAGTAAAAATGACTTTGGACTTTGGAAAGAGTGAAATTTCACTTATATATCTGCAATTTGTCGTTGGAAAAGTGTCTGATGGCAAGATAAAATTATGAAAATACTTTTTTTTAAAGGTGTCTAAAATAAACCTAACTGGGGACGTGTTGACTGTAGTTGATACACTGACTCTGGATAAATACCTCATACAACCACACGTCAAATAATCTGAATTATCCCTTTAATCATTACAGTTCACTCACAGCAGGAAGCTCTACGTGTCGGAGCAAGTTTTGCCCCGAGGTTTACCTCTCAGGTGCATCAAACAAAGCAAAGGTATCACAAGAAAGAAGGTGCTGTTTCACAGTCAAGATGCAAACACATTATCTATCATCAGGTGTCGAACAGAACTTCGTACTGAGTTACAGTCCGTCGTACATTCAGAAGTTTGTGGTTTAACAGTAATTCACAAAGCATTTCAGAGCTAAAACTGGTCGAAGCGGGTGGTGGAGGGTGTTCAGAACTTTTACCTCAAGCTACTACAAGGAGCCTTCGTATTGTGTTGATTTTGGAGCCCCCTGTGGACAAAAGCGGTAGTGTTTCCACCATCATAACCACAAAATATAACGTCAAAAATAAAATTATCTGAAGAAAAATCTCCGCTTGCCTCTTTTTAATTGGCTAATGTGCTACTCACTGTAGGAAAACTGTTGATGATCAGAATTAAACTGAAACTGTTTCATTACCTACTACTGTTGTAGTAGCTTTAAATAAAAGTACTTATATAACACTGTAAAAATACTGTTTCAAGTAAAAGTCCTGTGTTTAAAATGTATGTACTTAAAGGGACAGTTCACCCCAAAATCAAAGATGTCAAGATAGTTTTGGTTTGAGTTGATATCAAGGTGCTAAAAAGCACCAAAAAAGAAAAAAAACATTTTGATTTGCATAAAAAATAAACTTTTGTAACTAAGATTTTATGCATATGGTGGTGAGTTCTTAATACTGTGGTGATTTTCCTTAAATTAGATTTTTTTAAAAATAGCAAAACATCACCTACTAACAGTATTGCAACATATTTTATGTATTAAATCGTAACCGCTGCATTAAATAGCTTGAAATCTTATTTAATAGCCAGGCTGGAGGAACACTTCAATAACAAGCGCAGACAAGTCCTTCACTGCCAAACTCCATTTATATTTTGCTCAATTTAATCGTTATAAACATCTACTCCTTCTACAAGATTATTGATGAATTCTTACAGCTCATAAACAGAAACTTACTCATTCTGTGAAACATTCGGCATCAATTTGAACTCTAATTAACGTGAAACAGGCGAACAAAAACACAAGTTAGGGGCCAGAATAGAAATTTTAAAGGAGGAAACTGTGGCTGTAGCGCTGCTGTCATGTTTCCTTGATCTCTGATGACATATAATGATCATTTTATGATTTATTACAGTGAATTGATTACAGATTTCTCCTTCAAACTGCATTCATGAAGGTCTTAAAAGAAGTCACCCTGCACCCTCAACCCTTCACTGCCTCGTCCACCTCGACAATCACATCTACGTCACTGGTTAAGGCACAAATCATGTCGCCACAACGCGCCTGGTTTGATTCCAGCTGTTCTCTTCTGTCTCCGCTGCTACACTGTCAAATATCAAATCAACTTCAACATGCAACCATCATAAAAATAAAGTAGGAACTTCTTCATTTCTGCCCGATTTTAGTGCAAATCCAGACGCAGACGTGGACATGAACCCTCACATCCGACTCCGATGTTTGATTTCCTTCCTGATGAAGTTAAACAGTTCCAGATGTGAGCCGTGGCCTGACCGCTTGGCAGCGCAGAAGTCCTCCAGGAATCTGTACAGTCTCTCTGTGAAGGAGCAGATTGAAAAGTTAACAAACCAATGCGAGAAACACGCGACACGTGAGCTGTTTTATGTCCCGTAAACACTCACCAACTGTGATCCTCTCTCTGTCCAGGAGGGAGTAAATCTTCTCCAGACCGTCCTTCAGTTCGTCATCTCCGAAGGTGAAGAAGGCGAGCCCTCTCCTCGCCTTCGCCGCTGCCATCAGCTGGATCACAGCTGCATGGGAACATGAAGGAAAAGCTCAAGACAAGCGAACAATAATGTGTCCTTCAGTGATGAATCAATAGATGGATGCAAGGGCAGATATTTCATGTCACGGTTGGTGGAGAACATGTTCCAGTCTGTCTCAGAGCAACAGAGACATAGAACGTCCACATTAGCATCCTAAAAACTGTTAATCTCCGGCGCACAGTTCAAGATGGAGGTACGCTGTGCTGCTGCCAGAGGACTGCTGACTAAGATTACAACATGGGAATAAATGACAAAAAACAGATTTATGTATTTTTCTCTCTTCCCCCCTGATAGTCTGAATAACTCACATGCAATCATTCAAAAATTAAAAATGAATTGTTTTGCATCTATAATCACAAGACTGCATCTTACTAATATTAACTAGACACTGACGGCAACAGTTGTCAAATTTAATTTCACGTTTCGCCACCATCCTTACCTAATTCTGCACCCTTGGACGGACAGATGGATGGATGGGTTAGTTGCCAACTCTATTGATCGTTTCAGTAATTTTTTTAAGCAAATATGTAAATTATTTGCTGGTTCCAGCTACGTAGATGTAAGGATTTGCTGCTTTTCTTTGTAATTTATGACAGTAAACAAAGAGTCTTTAGGTTTTTGACTGCTGGTTGGACGAAAGAAGCAAATCTGAAGACGTCTCTTTGGGCTCTGGGAAACTGTGACGAGCAGTTTTCACATTTTTTCCACATTTTATAGACTTAACGATTACTCGATTCTAGGCTGATCAGTCATTTGAAACAGAGTTTATTTAACAGGCTGGAAATTAGACGAATTGTACGTATTTTGAATGTATTTTCTGTAAATTAATTGTTATATAATTGAATAACAAAAAAATAATAGAGTCATCGATAAATTGATAGATTAATGAATAAATCGAGGAAAAAAAAACTGGACTACTACTCAGTTCATTGGCAGATAAATTGATGAGAATGAGATGAAAGTTATTTGTTACCTTTGAGTTGTGGGTCTCCGTTGAAAGCTCCACAGCCCCACTTGCCCGTGGCGATGTCCGGCTCGTCACCGTGACCTTTAAACCCGCAGTACGCCTTCAAGGACACAATTAAACAAAAATAAAACACACATCAAACACACAATGAAAACATGACTCGACAAAAGGTTTTAAACTAATTTATCTTTTTAGGAAATAGAGTTTGCATCTGCGTTGAGACATTAGTGTGCGTACAAAGTTCTGACTGCGTCAGTCGAACACCAGCGCTAACACTTTCCCGCTTTGCACCACGTGTATGTTTGACCCTTCTGGGCTACTGTAGAAACATGGCGGTGCAACATGGCAGATTATGTGGAAGAGAACCTGCTGTTTATATGTAAACAGCTCATTTTAAGGTAACAAAAACATAACGATTTATATTACACACAAATGAAAACATACTTAGGAATATTATCTTCCATTTCTGCCATATTTTACCCATAAATCACAGTAAATCTTACGCTTATAAACTGTAACTACATGACATTTGTGGTCAGGTATATAAACAATGCTATTATATAATTATCAGGTCATATGTTGCTGTTGAAATAATGATATATTGTTGCTGCTCACCTTGTTAAGTTCTCGGTTCACCTTGTACATATCGTACTGCTCGCTCCTGTATTTAAAGTGCAGAGCGTCGATGGCTAAGATCTGCCTCTGCAGCCGCCCCCACTCGTCTCTGCAAAGATCACGTCACATATGTGAGGAAAAAAACACAGAATACGTAGAAATTTAAAGGGAAAATTCAGTCTATCTGCTCACCTTCATGCTGATTGAAGGTCAGGTTTGGGGGTTTTTTAGCCCATAAAACTCTGCTGGAGTTTCACAGGAAAACAGTGTTGCAGGATTGAAACTAGTCACTATTCACTTCCATTGTTTGGGAGATTCTGCAACACTGTTTTCCTGTGAAAAATCTAAACCCGGTCGACATGAGGGTGAGCAGGGTGAACTGTCCTTTTAAGGTAAATAAAGCGTGAGCTCGTACTTTTTGAGGTTGTCTTCATGTTGACCCATCCACTCAAAGGAGTCACCGAAACCGTAGTAAAGGCTGAACTGCTGAGTGCCTGAGAAACACACGAGTTCAAAACATTCTTTAAGACATGAAACTCAGGAGGAAACCAAAACAAAACGTACCTTATTTTGTGCAGTAGTCCTGTTTGAATCATCAGTAACTAATCGATCAATCGACTGATCATTACCTGTGATGATCAGACACTCGTTGTTGTTGAGTTTCTCAGTGAAGAGGCGGGAAACAATCAGCTCTGGATTAATGACGAACAGGACCTCTTCCTGCACCAGACCAGAGTTCAGAACACCTCCACCGATCCAGCTGCAGGCGAAATCCACCTGCACACACACACACACACACACACAAGAAGAATATTAAAATCAATTCTGGACTACAACAGCTGTGTATCGTCTCTGCTTTGGCTCAGGTCGTACCTGCAGCATGCCTGTGCCTTCCTTCTCGATGGCGCCGTGTGAGGTGACGTGCAGTTTAGGCATCGTCTCTTTACAGCTGCCAGAAAAACACACACACACACAAAAAAGTTGGACCGATTTACACCAACAAGGATACAATGAAGAGACGAAAAAGTTGACAAACTCAACATTTCAAGGCAACTTAATGTAACAGATTTTTGAGTTTTGAGCCCAGTGATCAAACATCTTCAAGACTAAAAGCTTTGAAATAAACTAAACTGCCCTTCTTTCGATAAACTTCAATCTTTGAGTGTTTAGAAACTGAAAACAAAAACCCTGAAATTTCTCAACACCTCAACACCCACTGGATGGACTGCAGAAAAGACGCAACAAGAGGAAGAGATGTAACATGATGAAGACGACCTAACAAGATGAAGACGATGAAACAAGACGAAAAAGACGTAACAAGATGAAAAAGACGTAACAAGATGAAACAAGACGAAAAAGACGTAACAAGATGAAAAAGACGAAAAAGACGTAACAAGACAAAAAAGACGTAAGAAGACGAAACAAGACGTAAGAAGACAAAAAAGACGTAACAAGATGAAAAAGACGTAACAAGACGAATACGATGAAACAAGACGAAAAAGACGTAACAAGATGAAAAAGACGTAACAAGACGAAAAAGACGTAACAAGATGAAAAAGACGAAAAAGACGTAAGAAGACGAAAAAGACGTAAGAAGACGAAACAAGACGTAAGAAGACGAAAAAGACGTAACAAGATGAAAAAGACGTAACAAGATGAAAAAAAGATGCAACAAGACGAAGACAACGAAACGACGAAAAAGACGTAACAAGATGAAAAAGACGTAATAAGATGAAAAAGACGTAACAAGACGAAAAAGACGTAATAAGATGAAAAAGACGTAACAAGACGAAAAAGACGTAATAAGACGAAAAAGACGTAACAAGATGAAGACGACGTAACAAGATGAAGACGACGAAACAAGACGAAAAAGAAGTTCTCTTTAATAATGTGTTTCCTTTTTTCAATTTAATAATAAAAATAAAAATAAATTAATTAATGAATAAACGATTCAGACAAAAAACTCTGCACATGTCACGGTGTGTGATGTCAACTCCTTCAGCTGTCTGTCAACTCTGTCATAGAGATGTTTTTTTCTGTTATACTCATTATATAGATGTAAAAAATGTTATTTTTTATTTATTTAATAAAAAAACTTAATCAGAGGGAGGATGTCCCATTACAGGGTTTAAAACCAAGTAACATACATACATTTTTCCAACATATTTGAAGGGTTTTGTTCAAATTCTC
>JAJHUR010080088.1:0-18890 GCA_027495735.1 Lutjanus campechanus | reverse complement strand
CCGCTTGCGTTTGGCTTTACTTCCTGTCTTTGTCTGTTTTCCCGCCCTTTTGAGTTCTGATTGTTCTCACCTGTCCTTGATTGTTTCCACCTGCAGCTCATCAGCCTCCCAGAGTACTTAGTCCTGCGTCTGTTCCCTTTTTAGTTCATCTTCATCAGTTTGTGGTCAAACCTCCAAGTGTTTCCCTGCATTTCTTGGACTGTTCTTAATTTTATGCACTTTGAACTTTGCTTGGCAGCTCAGTAAATTTCTCTGTTTCTGAGTTTTCATTAAACTTTTTTTTTAAACTGCACCTGCTGTTGGTAAAGTCTGCATTTGAGTCCGTTCTCCTGTTTCCCAACCAACAGTCTAAAAGCTCTAAAACACTGAATTTATGATGATATAAAATAAATAAAAGCACAAAATTTGCGAAGCAGGACATAGATGTGGGAAGACTTGTAAAATATGATGCCTTTAACAACTAACAGTTACTATATTTTAGATTATATATAACTACAGATGTTTATAAATTAATTTCAATATATATTAATAATAATAACTATTAAAATAATGATATTAAATGTTTCCTTGCATTGGACAAACAATTAATTGTCTGTGAAAACAGAAATCAATGCGTACGAACAAAATAGGAAGAAATCACAGATATGAAGAGAAATAAAAGAGAGTTTGTTCATAAACACGTGGACACTGACCCGATCAAATTCAGACAGAGCATCAAACTGCCATTCAGCTTTATACTTTGGGTTATACTTGATGATCGCTTCCTGTTGAGACACAGAGTTTGAAAAATATTTAATGTTCCTTGGAGACACATGAGACAATAACAGTGTTAAACAGAAAGTATAAATTCTGATTGTCCACGTCTGCAAACTGACCTCCACATCCTTAACGCTCGCTTCAGTCTTCTTGGTCAGACTGCCGAGGTGTTTGGAGATCTCCTCCCACCTCCTCACCGTCTTCTGTGGACAGAAAGGATTCATCGCATTGTGCTCCTACCAAACAATATATGTCAAAAAAATCAAAGTCTTAGTATTTTTCTATCAAAATCTGCTCATTTTTCCTTCCTATGACGTGGCGGGACACATGTAGGCTTGAACCGACCACTTATAGCCAATAATATTATGACATCCACCAATCAATCAATCTGCAACTTTTAGCAGCACAGATTTATTAGTTAGCTAGCTAGCAACAGCATGCTACGTTTGATTAGGACACGCCCATATTTTAGCGTTCGTTATGCATCGTCTGCCTGTCCCGTTTCACTTACAAACGTCACGATACTGAAGCTTAAGCTAAGCTAAGCTAAACACTCTAAATGCTGTTTCATCAGGACTTTAAAGTGAGACTGCATGTGTTTAAAAGTCTTATTGTATAAATAATAAATTCAATTCATAAACTATAAAATGCTCCCTTGCTCAGGGGGATTTTGCTGCTACAGCCTGACTCAGTCTGGTAAAAACAGTTAACTTATGTTAGCTAAACTTAAGCAAATACGTGAAGGGCTAGTCACAACAAAGTGGGATGGTAAAGTTCATCTGTGTGTTCCCTTGCAAAACGGGCAGCCACAGTGACTACTCACTCCGCTAGTAAGCTAAGCATTTGCTAGCGCTAATCAAAAACAACACCTGCAGAGTGACTCGTTTCACTATCAGGATTCTACAAAGTCTACAGGAGCCACATGATTTAATTCCCATTCATTCTTGTCTGGACGTCTCTAGTGTGCTTGTTCTTGTTCCTGCTGGAGTGCATGTAGCTTCCTGATCACGTGAACATAAATGTTTCTTATCTAGATCAACATGAATCAGGTGAATTGGCTCAGACAGACGCACCTTTGAGAGTCCACTCTTTGTAAAGAGACTTTCTGGTGAACATGGCATCTTCACGTAGTTGCTGTCCCACTGCTGTTTGCCCTCATGAGGCATAACTGCTCCAGTTCTGAAAGCAACCAGCTGTGGAAGAAAAAACATATTAAACAACACAGTGTTTATAATCCTATTCAAGTAATCTTTAATATAATCTGAAACATGTACTCGAGGTATCAAAGTACAGGACTTGTTCTGCAGTAAAATGTTCCCCGACTGACTGAAATTAGATTTGATTATCTAACAAACAATCTAATCAAATTATGACTTTTAAATAAAATCATGCATCAGTCACAGGAGACATTTTACTGCAGAACAAGTACTTTTATTTTTAATTAAAGTACATTTTGTTGATGATACTTCTGTATTTCTTCACAAGTAGGATTTTAAAGGCAGGACTTTTACTTGTGGAGTATTTTTTTTACAGTGTTGTATTTATACTTTTACTTCAGTGAAGGATCAAAGTACTTCTTCCAACACCACATGTACACTCTTAGAAATAAGGGTTCCAACAGGGTTCTTCCTGAGAAGCTGAGGTTCTACCCAGAGCCATTTGCTTCTAAACAACCCTTTTTTGATGAAAGGGTTCCACAAAGGTTCTTTGTAAGACTAAGGGTTCCATCAAAAACCCTGTTTGTAAGACAGTTCTTCAAGGATTGTTGAAATCCTTGAAGAACTCTTTTGTCAAGGGTTCTTTGTGCTATTAATATCAAAGTGCTCTTGGTAGAACCCCCTGGGCGGTTTTTAGATTAAATTCTTTGAATATATAAAGGTTCTCTGTGGACTCTCCTCGGTAGGTTCTAGATGAAGATGGGTCTGTTAGCTTACGTTAGTGGTTGTTAGCTGTAGAACCCTTTATGGTTCTAGTTAGCACCTTTTTTTAAAAAAAAAGAGTGTACTTGTGGAGGACGTTTCAAGTGGCATAAAATGGAATTACTCCAGCGACGTACAAATGCCTCAACTACGTACTTGAGTACAGTACTTAGTTACGTTCCACCACTAGAGACAAAGAGAAGTGGGAAAGGACAAGTTCTTACATCTATGAGGACGGTTTGCGTCCTGGATTCCAGAGGTCCCAGGTTTTGGCGGCACTGTGGAAGTCGCTTCAGATCGTCCAGCTTACAACACGATGATGGAACGTCCTCCCACTCATCCTCTGCACGTCCCCGACCCTCAGCTCCACTACTGGAGAGTTTAGATGGGGAGGGCCTCCTGGACCTGTCCTCTTCTTTAGGTCTCTGGCTCTCAGCCCCGTAGCTGGATGGTTTAGAGTAGGAAGAACACTTGGACTTGTCCTCCTCTGCATGTTTCTGACTCTCAGCCCCGGTACTGGAGGATGCAGGGGTGGAAAACGATATCAGATCGTCCACTTCTGCACATCCCCGACTCTCAGCCTTGTTCTTGGAGGGATTAGAGGAGCAGTAGGGGCAGGTACAGGTGCAGGTGCAGCGATCGCCCTGACATGTGCGATCTTTGCTGCTTTGCTCTGTTTCCCGCTCAGGTTTCTTGTTCTTCTTCTCCTCAGGTTGGTTATCAGCATCATACTGAAGCGCCAACTTCACCCCTGAGCTGTCGTTGGGGTCGCGCTTCTTGCTCATCTCTGCTGGTTTCAAACACAGGAGGACAGGACAGTGAGTGAACAGGAAGTGTGTGATTGTGAGAAAACATTTGGAGAAGCAGGACGAACAAGGTCAAACAAGATACTGAAGAAAACAAGGATTTAAAAAAAGACACATGAACAAAAATGTAATCATGTGTCGAAAAACAAAGCAGATCAAGAGTCAACAGTCATTCCAGAGTATTGATTTGAGCTAAATGCTAATGTTAGCATACTAGGGAATGCCTGATATGGATTTTTAAAAAATAATTAACTGCTTCTCATGGCTGATGCTGATAAGATAACCAATAATTTCACATTTTTTGGGGTATTATTTTTTAAAAGAAGCCGAGGGTAACATCTTTTTCTGTAACTGTCTGAATAGCTAAGATTAACTGTTACCTAACATTAGCAGTTAGTCTGTGCAGCTAACTTTACCGATTGGTTCCTAATGTTAGCGGTTGATCCATTGGCAAACGTTTGCGGTTGGTCTTTAGTCAATGCCAGCATTTGGTCTGTGTAGCTTATGTTAGTTATTGGTTTGTGTAGCTCGCTAGCTGTTGTGCCGTGTAGATAAAGTTAGCATGCTGTGTAGCTAATGTTAGCGGTTGGTCTTTCACATATTGTTCTTTATTTTTAAATGTATTCTAAAATGATTAACCTGCTAATAATCCAATATTTGGTAAATGTATCAATAAAATGATTACATTTTTCCTGTAACTGTAATGGACTGTTTTTGTTTCCGGAGCTGATGATGGACATGTTTGCACTGAGGGGGCAGCAGTTAGCAGTTTTGTTGCTGATGCATGTTGCACAAAGATGTCTGTCAGCAGAGCAGCAGAGAGCTGGTCAGGTTTAATTAAGATTTGTGTGGTTTCACTAGGTTTCTAGATTTAAAACATCTGGCGCAGCCTGTTTTATTTGAGCAAGTAAAGTGAAAAAAGTGGGAAAATAAACATTAATGTATGCAAAAGTTCAACATACTCAGGAATATTCTGCCTTCGTGTCTTACAAACTGGTCCCTTAAACTGAGGTCAGAGAAAGTTTCAGCTAATGAAAGTGAAAACAAACTGAGTCATTCTGCTCAGTGATGCTCAAACTAAATCAACTAAAGCTCAGTTTAATGAACCAGTAGAAAAACACATATTTGACCGCAGGGGGACTGATAATACTCGTGTACTTTTACTCAAATGAAGTATTTTCACAGGGTGGTATCGCTACTTTTACTAAATCATTAGAGTCCGTCTCCCAGGATAATGTCTCACCAGTCTTTACAGTAATATGACAGTATTTTAAATCAGCAGAGTAAATCTACTCAAAGTCTGAAGTCTGAACTCTGTCTGAGAATCTTTTCGACCCGTGAAATCTGTGTTTACGCACGAGACACACGTCATTAATAAAAAACGCTTGAACAAAATACTCACCTTTCACAGTAGACTGCGCCAAATGTGTTCAGGTTTCACGTAATTATGATCAATTACAGCGATCATCGATGGAAACTCAGTGAAGACGCCCCGTGACACGCGCGCACAGACTGAAGTTGTTCTTTACTTTCACTTTGAGCGAAAACGAAAGTAAAGTCAGCTGAGGGGCGCAGCTTCAGCGGTGACCTCACGGAGAGTGAGACAGCGTTTTTATTCGACGAGGAAACGTTTCTGAGAGGAAAAATAAAAGAATCTGAACTAAATGTTGGTCATAAACACGTAGGAGACTGTGTCCAACTGCTGGCGCGTCAATTACGCATCAGCGATTGTAAAATTACGCATTTGAGCGACTTTATTAACATTTTACAGCCATTATTATATGACTACTCAAAAAAAAGACGGGTTTATTTAAGTTCTCTTTATTTCATTAATTGGCAATCCTGTGAAAATCAATCTAATCAAATATGACAGTATATTATTAAACAGAAAATTAATTTGTGTATTTAAAATGTGTCATCAGGTCAGATTCTTTATGACACACAGTGGTGGAAAGTACCTAAGTATGTTTACTTAAATACTGTCCTCAAGTACAGTTTTGAGATATATTAGTTTGAGTATTTAATGCTAGTTTATACTTTTAGTCCACAACATTTTTTACTAAACATTAAATATTAAAAGGTTAGAAAATATTCACATTTAAGAAGCTGAAATCAGAGAATTTGGACTTTAATCTACACCTGCTGCAGAAAAGGGGCTTTAGCCTTTATGGCCTTACTGAAATTAACTTGGTAAAAAAATCTATATACTAATATAAACATACTAATATTTAACCTGCTGCTGTACCACCACAATCCTGCATTTAGTGGAGTTTGACTTTTGAACACAAGGTGGCAGCAGTGAGCTGTGATTCATTTGCAACAGAGTTTCTCAAAAATCATCCATAAAAATATAACTTAGATTACTACATTACAGAGAGAAATATTGTGCTTTCTACTCCTCTACATTTATTGATTTAACCACCATAGTTTTAGTTACTTTTCAGATTTTTTTTTTTTGCAAACAAACCACATGATCAGCTCATAAAATACATATAATCAGCTGTGGTTGTAGTCGTGTTGTTAAGATTCAAGACTGGCAAGGCTGAAAATGAGCCACAGCAAAAGTTAAAGTACTTATATTACAAATAAAAAATATGACTATAATATAATTAAAAGTCTTTAAAAATCTTTTAAGAGTAAAAGTACATAAGTATCATCAGTAAAAGTTTTGTTTGTGCAGTAAAAATCTGACTCTGTGAGGATAAAGATGCTTTACTGTCCTTCCAGAACGTGTTAAACAAGACAAACAACAAAACAAAACTGAGGTTCTCAGGTTCCAGAGCTGCACAATTCATCAGAATTTTATTGAAATCACAACATGGCTTTCTGTTACTGTATTCTATTACAGTTACAGATTAAAAAAAAGACATAATCAGATTACAGATACATTCAGTAAAAACATGTGGATTATTAGCGTGATTACACTTTTAAAATAAAGAACGATGATATACTACAGCTGTGAATATGTGCTTCACTTTTTCATCTTTAAATCAATCAATCAATAATTTGTGCAGAACAGCTGAACTAACTAACAGCTACAAATGAACATAAAACACTTAGAGCTGCACTGATAAATCTATATTTTAATTAACTACCCAATTAATCTGCATTGATTTTGAGACTTGATTACTTGTTTTGACTCATTTTTTAATAATAATTTAAAAAAAGGTCCAAATTCTCTGATTTCAGCTTCTTAAATGTGAATATTTTCTGGTTTCTTTCCTCTCTGACAGTAAACTGAAGATCTTTGAGTTGTGGACAAAACGAGACATTTGAGGACGTCGTCTTGGACTTTGATCAACATTTCTCATGGATCAAACAACATGTCAATTAATTGATAAAATAATTAAACGATTAATCTAAGATGAAAATAATCATTCGTTTCAGCCCTAAAAACACTATTTCATCATATTTTATATTGAGGTAATCCAAAAGTAACAGAAAGTAATCAGGTTACATTACTTTAATATTGTGACACTTGGATTACATTACTGCGTTTATCATAAAGTATTTTTACATTTAAGTGGTGAAGAATCTGAGTAAGTTTTCTTTACTTTTCTCTAATCTTTGATTTCTGGGCAGAATATTTGATGGTTTTCTTTTTGTTTTTTATTTTTAATTTCCTTTGTCTGGAACGTGACGGCAAAAAAAAAAAAAAAGTTGGCTGGACACAACTGATATGAAATAATTCACTGTATTTCATGAATATATGTCTTTAATATAAAATCTTAATGTGAAAAGTAACTACAGCTGTACATAAATATTTCTGTAATATAAAGTGCAAAATGGAAATACTTGAGTAGAAGTACTTAATTACTCTCCACCCCTGCATGCTGGAGTCTATCTATGCATTTACAGTAACACTAGAGTGGCTGAGCTCTGATCCAGCTGCTGCAGATGTTTGGATCAGTGCACCTGCACAAAGTTTCAGCTCCAACACTTCATCTACACGTCTGTGTAATTTCAGCCGAGATCAGAGCAGAAGTGAAATCTGAGCGCGTGGCGGCAGATGGTCGTAGGAGTAGCATGTAAAAAGATGAAAATCAAGAGGTCGGAGGACAGAAGGACGACCGGAGTTCATGCTAATTGCGACAAACTGCCCTCAAACAGCGAAACCGGAGCGAAAATACTCCACCGCGCCGTCACGTCGGCCAAACGGAGGGTCGCGCAGATGGCCGAGCTGGACGGAGAAATCTACATCAGGAGGGTTTTATGGGAAAGGAATCGTCTGTCAGAGCAGCAGCGGAGGAAAAATCCAAAACATTTATGATCAAGAAGCAGAAACCACACTGAGAGAAAACTCTGTTAGACGCACAAACAGTCAACATGTCATTTAATTAAAATAATTATCTGCAGGAAAATGATCCCTGTCAGTGTTCTCCTGTTGTTTTATTATAACTGATGCATTAAAGGGCCAGTGTGTAGAATTTAGTGACGTCATATCTAGAGCCAGTGTTTGGTTTGTCCGTTCAGGGCTCCTGTAGAAACATGGCGGCCTCCATGGAGGAGGAGCTGCTGCCTCTGTAGATATAAACAGCTCATTCTAACGTGACGAAAACACAACAACTCTTATTTTCAGGTGATTATACGCTAATGTAAACATACTTATGAATATTATTTTCCATTTCCTCTATATTCTGCCAATAAATCCCCATAAATCTGACAAACTGGACCTTTAAGTAACTCGTAACTAAAGTTGTCATAAATAAACAACTAATGATTGTAAGAAGAGCTGCAACAATTAGTCACCGATGATTCTGATCACTGAGCAAAAATGTCAAACATTTGTTGGTTCCAGCTTCTTAAATGTGAGGAATTTATTCATTTCTTTGTCTCACACACACACGCACGCACACACGGTATAAAAATGAGTAAACCCAGATTTAAAATCAAGCAGAGCTCTGTTGAACAACTAAAAACAAACCTCGGTTTAGTAAATCTAACTTTATTGATGAAATAATGCTAAAACCTTGGCTACATTGATCCCTTGGTAGCTAAAAGTTAGTTAGCATATTTAGCGACTCATGATGACTCAGCAGAGAAGAACTTGATTGTTTTTGGCAAATCCATCTAAAAAAAAAAGCAGTAATTTTATAAGTTAAACCTCTTAAAGTGTTTAATTTAACACTGGATCACATTTTAACCTGGAAATCCACAATAGTCTTCTAAGCATGTAATTTAGGGTCTAATGTACATAAGAGTAATCATATCAAAAGCATTAGAAATCAGACTTCATACAAATTTAAAATACAGTCATCTAAGTTTTTGTACACTTTCCTATTTTGGGTTTGAATTGGGCATGTTTGTGCTGAATATTCCACTTTTAATCCCACAAACCGATCATAAAAATCCATGTCAGCTGCTAAAACTTCTCTTCTCCTGCTGCTGCTCTCTGAGTCTGAACCGACTCCACAATGTTAAATCACGCCTGTAACACAAACAGTGATTTAACCAGGCCAAAATCAATATTTGTTTTAAGTGGACGGTATATTTAGAACATTCTCCCTGCCGTTCTGGCCGTTTTTGAACCCGGTTATATAATAACTAGGAACATTTATTTTCTTTCAGATCTTTGCGGATGCTTAACGAGAAACTAAAATTTGATATCATATATGTATTTTTTCTATTTCAAGCCAAGTTTTCAGAGGCTTTAAAGTTTTGGTGCAAAAATTTAATCTGTGTTTAGAGTAAAAACTAAACTGAGGCTTAAAGAGAGGTTTAAATGCCATCTGTCTTCATTTTAAGCTACTTTAGCGCAACATAATTTTAAGTTAAACTGTAATTTAAGCGGGTTTAAAAAGTAAAGCTTGTTGGTGCAACCCAGCTTTAGATATTTTACAAAAGTGAAAAGGAATTGTAGCCTTCATAACTGATTTGTGCAAAATATTTTCACGAATATTCACGTTTTTCATCATGTATTAATACAACGGTTAATTCTCGGGACAATAAAGACGGGATTTGCTTGTAATTCAGGACTGATCTGAATTTTTCAGGACGTCTGGCAGAACCCAGTTGGGCTTTTTAAGAACCTGCATCCATCCTGAATATCTAAATTTGTTGAAAAGTCACACGTTTCCTGGGGTGCACTCACTTTTTCACATGACTTTATACTGAAGTAAATGTAGCTGCACTGAGCCTCGGGGAGGTCATTATGTGAAAAGGGTGAAAATTAGGATTTCGTATGCTTTGAGGACATGACAATGGAGTTAAAGAGTAGCTGGGGGGCAAACGCCATCATGAGTTCTCGTGATGATAGTCATGTGCGTCGGTATCTCAGCTGCATGTACCATACAATATGTGCAGCTGTGGTTATGTGTTTTTTTTCCCTTCTCCCTCCTACGTGAAATGTCATGTGTCTGTTAGGAAACGGCGGTTTAAAGTGCGCTTGGGCAACGAAAGGGTGGAGGACCTCACTCACTCAGTCATCCTGCGTCTGTGTGAGCGTGTTATTCTGGGTCAGCCATTTCCCTGGAATGTTCTGCCTCCTGCCAAAGAGAAAGTCACTACAATGGTATGCACACATAACACTGCAGAAACACAAGGATGACTTAAAAAGGCCTGAAAGTGAGGAGACAGGGGCCGCTGCAAATGTGTCTCTCCTGTGTGGCCGGTGTTTCTCTCTCCCCCTGCAACACATTAAGCCTCCTCTCTCCTGCACTTTTATGCATGAATATTCAAAATAACACCTACAGTTACGAAATAGGCAAGGTGTGCGTGTGTGTGTGTTTGTGCAATATGGCGAACCATCTGCCCGAAGTCTACAGAACACTACCAGGAGCAAAATCACTTTTTAGAGAAGGGAAAGCAAGATGGCACTTTTCCTGTCCTCTTCCATATTCTTCATGTTCACAATCTAACTATGATTTTCGGGGGATTTTACGTCAGTCTAAACATGACGTCTACTTTCTGTCTGTCTTTCCTGAAAGAGGTGTCCCACCTCTGCTGGTCCTCCTGAGGTTTCTTTTCAAGTGTGTTTGTATTTATACATATTCAGTGTATAGATGCAGGTCAACACGACTCCAGTTTGGAGAAGCAGCAGGAGAATCGGTGTAGGAAGCTAAGCAATGTACTGCTGACGGTATCCTCAGGTTTTGTTGTTTCTCTCAGGAAACTCTTGAAATGTGCATGGTCCTCAAACTTTATTATGATTATCATATCATCATAAACAGATCCAGGCCTGCTTCTGATTGTAAAAGCATCCCTTGCACCCTCAGTTTAATATTTTGCACTGAGCTGAAATTTGAATAACAACTGCAAAGTGCAAGGTGATAGGTGTGGTGCAGTGATACATTAACGTGTGAACAACAGCTCAGCAAACGGAAAATTTACCTCAGGAAATGTCCAACATGTCCAAATGACTCAGAGAGTCAAAACATGAAGAGACATGACCACAATTCTGCAGACAGATGAGTATGACTTTTCATCAGCATGTTTTTCAACGTATCCTGCTGCCTTCAGGTGCAGCAAGAATTTCATGAACTGATAAAGTGAAAGAGAAGCGTTTCATACAGTATAAAGCAGCAGTGGACAATAGATTATATTTAGTAGTAATACATATAATCATATTTTAATTCTATTTTTTTAATATCAGCTTAAGTCTTTGCTATATTTAGAATATTTTCACTGTTTTATTTTGCTGTCAGAGATCATTTTTCCAACAGGAAACTGTCATTGCATAAGTCAAATATCGCTTTCTCCAAACAACCAAACTCCAATGTCAAAAACAGTGATTTTACCTCACAGAACACAGGAGTTGTTGGTCTACTGCTGCCTTGATCAATTAGTTTTAAAGGGTTAGTTCGGATTCACAGAAGTCACATAATAACACAAATAAACTAATTGATCGAGGCAGTGGTAGACCAGCAACTCTTTGTTTTCTGTGAGGTAAAATGACTGATTTGGTCAAGGGAGTTTGGTTGCTTTGGAGAGAGTGATATTTCGCTTATAGAGCGGTGGTTTGCCATCAGTAAAGGCTGTCTGACAGAAAGGTAAAGGGGTGGAAATGTTTTTTAAGGTGACTAAAATACATTCTGTTGTAAAGTGGTAAAGCGGTGAACATATTTGCAGGATGTTTACCTGTTTTACCTTGCCGTCAGAGAGCTTTTTCCAATGGAAAACCACAGATATATAAGCCAAATATCGCTCCCTCCAAACCAACCAAACTCCCCTGACAAAATCAGTAATTTAACCTCTCAGAGCACAGGAGTTGTTGGTCTACCGCTGCCTCGATCAGTCACACAATAACACCAAAAAACACACCCATCGAGGAAGCCGTAGACCAGCAACTCCCGTGTTCTGTGAGGTCAAATTCCGGTTTTTGTCAAAGGAGTTTGGTTGCTTTGGAGAGAGCGATATCTGGCTTATATAACGGCCGTTTGCCATTAGAAAAGGCTGTCTGACAGAAAGGTAAAGTGGTCAAAATACATTTTGTTGCCGATCCCGTCCACAGAATTAAAGCCTTTGCTAAACTCTTACATATTCCTTTAAGGATTTCCTATCCAAAGCGAAGGTCTAAGGACAGAGGATGCTGGATGGATTATAAAGGAAAGCAACATTTGTGATTTGTGATATTTGGCTTTTATAAATTGACTCGACTACTTTATCCTCGCCTACACGTAAAATACAGGAGCGCGATGAAGCACAGTGCAGCCAGCTCTGTTTTTACTCCCACTAGTCCTTGATTTCAGTTGCTCCCTCTTTGTCTCCTCAACCCTCCCCATCTCCCCTCTTTTTTTCTTCCTCCCTCCTGGAGGTCAGATTGTTGCAGCACTGATGGTTGTTCAGCCTCAGAGTCAAAGCAGGGTCAAGGCTTCAGCGGCGTGCACACCCTCCCTCTCTCTCTGGTTGTGTGTGTGTGCAGTTATGTCGCGGAGGAGTCAGTTACTCTGTCCTGTGACATTGTGAAATGACTGCAGTAGATTGGAAATTGTGTGTAAAGTGTGTACGTGTGTGTGTGATTGTACTATGCGGCAGGTCGTGGGGGAGGAAGCAGCAGCAGAAGCAGCGGCGGCAGTGTGTGGAGTGTAGAGGTGGTGGCGGTGGTGGTGGGGAGTCAGTGATATGGATAGTGTAGAGAAAAAATGAAGAAATGGGAAATCTCGGCACCTGTTTCCAGGGCAACAGAGGTCTGAAAAACACAGGCAGGTTGGACTTTTTTATTCTCCACGCTGCACTGCCCTATGGCAAGATACTGCAGACACCTCTAATGACTCCAAAACACTCGCTGCTGGCCCTGCTGCTGCTGCTACTGAAACACACCGCCTGGCTTCAAGTGACACAGACACCACCTCTCTTGTCTGTGTGTGTGTGTGTGTGTGAGAGTGAGTGTGTGTGAGCTAATATGTGACATATATAATGTAGGTGCTGCAGGTGCATGAGAGGAAATCACACACCATGTTGCATGCATGGATCATACATACGTGATCATTTATGGCTGACGTCATTCTCCATGATCCCCCCCACCACCACCACCCACCCACCCTCTCTTCTCTAAAATGATCTGCTGCTCTGGTCTGCAGTCAGTTAGTCAGTCAGTCAGGAGGAGGAGGAGGGACAGGAAAATGCCTTTCTCTGTGGGAGACATTAGCCTGTGATCTCATGAATATATTATGGAGGGTCATTGTGCAATGAGGAAGGTACACTGAGCTGCCAGGTTATGGCCTGCCCAAGCCAACAAGCTTTTTCTAATTAACTCAGGTTAGTAAATTACCCTCATAGTTATTAGTTTATAGTATTATTTATAGGTGACATTTGCAGTAAATAATAACAGCATAATAATATTAAAAATGTTGAATAATGGTGTACTTACTCCTTAACAGTCTGGGATGTGAAAACAAAAAGAAGCCAACGTAAAAATATATTATTAATAGCCTAACAACGCTCGACAGCACGGTTATCAAGGGTCGTGTCAAGATGGGAACCCCAGATCTGCGAAGGATCTCGCGAGACTGATAATTTGAACCCAAAGTCTGATATTTTTCAAAACGTAAAAAACTGTTTTAGTCGCTAAATCCTACGTAGATCATGTATACTGAGTTGTCACATTACACAGTACAACTAAACGAAACAATAAAGAAATAAGTCGCAAATCTCGCGATAGTTCTGCATATCTGGGGTTCCTATCTGTTAGTATCAAGCAGCCCTGTCTTGTTAGCCCGACTGTGAGGTCGTGTCTAGAAGGGAACCCCAGACGCACGGTAGATCTCGCGAGAGTGGTCACTTAAACCCAAACCTTGATCTTTTCTTCGCCGTAACTGAGTGTTTTCTCTCCCTACACCTATCTAGATTTTAACCATAGCACATTATAAATCATGATTAGTTTGTACAAGGCGCACAAAACAAAAAACAGCTCGTAAAAATCTCGCGAGAGTTCTGTAAATCAAGGGTTCCCTTCTAGACACGACCCCGACTGCGACACTGGCTAGCCTAACTAGCTAATGCTAGCTAACTTAACTGTCTCCAATCAAGCGGCTTCATCGTCTGGCAGCTGGAGCGGGCAAAAGGTAAGCTCCTGTCACAGTAATGACTCATCGAGCTGGCGCGGATAGCTCCTTAGCTAGCCGCTTTCGTTGCCGTGTAGCTAACGACTTAGTCAGTGTAACGTGAGAGAGGATACCGTTACACAAAGTTAACGTGAGCTAAGTAGCCTTCAGTGGCTAACGGTGCCAGCGGCGCAGCCAGCAGCAGCAGCAGCAGCGTGTTAAAGACCCTCCACACACAGCTCTGTCTCCAGACCTCCGCTGCCACTAACAAGACAACCAGATAATTCAAACTTGAGGCTCCGATTCAAACACCGCAGCTTTACTAAAACCTGGACATTAATTTTATTTTTTTAGTATCACTTCCTAATTATACCCGCTGTATTTCTTTTTTGCGGTGAACTGCAACCTCAACATATCTGCGTTTATTTGAGCAGCTCAGCCAGGTAGGTGAAAGAAAACATCTGCTTTTCTCATTTTTTTTTTTTTAGTGATGGGTAACACACATATACACATGCAGAGACACACAGGGAGAGGGGCTGCACTCCTCCACAGCGAGCACACACAGTGCTGAAATGCTTTGTTCTGTTCTGCTGCAAATTTGAGCAGCATGTTTTGTGTTTGGTATTGTTGCAGGAGTAGGTTGCAGGTAGCAGATTTGCATGATTTGCATGGCTCTGACCATCATCTCACCAGCAGATAAATAACTACATCATAAAAGGGGAAAAACAGGCATTATTGTTCTCAAGCTGGTTTATTTCTCTGGATGCTCCACAACAGTTCTTTCTTTTTTTTTGAAATATGCATGGGTTGTTGTTATGTTGCAATGTGTTTTTATGAGGTAGCCAGTGCCTGTTTTTCCCTCTTTGACCATGACTTCCTGGATGTATCATGGGTACAATAACATGCTCCCTTGGCTTGGAGCCAGGCTGAGTTAGTTTTGGTGAGTGTTTACATGAAAAAGGCAGAGATAAAGAAGGTGGTGAAAAAGGCTGAAGTGAATTAGCAGGTTTGTTTTAAGGCTGGTTGTGTTTGAAGCATCCAGATGTTGGTGGTTTCTTGTGCACCTTGCATTGTATCTGTCACTCTACAGTGGAGCTGCAGCGATGAGTCGATTAATCAATTAGTTGTCAGTGATGAGGCCAACTATTTTGATTATGGATTAATCATTTCATTTTTGAAGAAAAAATGTCCAAATTTTCTGATTTCAGTCTCTCAAATGTGATTTTTTTCTGGCTTAAGTCCTCTGTGCTCATGGGCAGGGTTGCAACTAACGCTTATTTTAATAATCGATTAATCGATTATCGATTAATCAATTATTCCGGGACCAAAGTGACGTCTTCAAACTGCTTCTTTTGTCCCACCAGCAGTCCAAAACTGTTCATTCACTGTCATAAATGACAAAGAAAAGCAGCAAATCCTGACAGTTAAGAAGCTGGAAAAGTCAAATGTTTGACATTTATGCCTGAAAAATGATTGAGACAATTAATTTTCTTTCAATCGACTAATCAATTATCTGACTGTTGGTTGCTGCTCTAGTGGTGGATAAAACAAGACGTTTGAGGACTTTAGGAAACATCAACATTTTCTGACATTTTATGGACCAAACAACTAATCGATTAAACGAGAAAATGAGCAACAGATGAATTGATGATGAAAATAATCATCAGTTGCAACCTTTCTCTACAGATCTACAAAGTGAAGTCATGTAAATGAGGGTATTATTAATATCATTCTGTTCATTGATCCAAATCCTTTACCTGATAACTAATCAGGCACCTGTAGGACCCACCGATCGATACATTACACAACATATAATCGGTCCTCCAGACCGTCTCTGTGTGTCTTTTGTTGGTGTGAGACAGTCTTTCAGTCCTCAGACTAAAATATCTCATCTTTTCGTTGTTGTGTGCTGACATTTGTCTCCATGATGTCTGCTGCTCTTCTGTATTTAAGAGGCTATTAATTGTTGATCTCGTTGAGACTCTTCATTAGTGCTTTATGGGGATGTGGGGGGAAGAGTTTCCCAGTTTGGGATCAATAAAGCACCACCTCTCTGAGGTATGATAATACCCCGATAAACAGTCCCTGTTACAATATCATAATATTAAAAAGAACAAAGAAAAATGATGACTTTAAAACATGCCTTTCAAAAAACAGCATTTTTTATTCACATAAAATTTGTTTTTTCCTTTTAACTTAAAGTGCTTCTGCTTTCTTTCTTTAATGAAAGATAATAATAATAATTTAATAAAAGCAGCAGCCATGATCTAAGCATGTGCAGAAAAATTGGCGAGAATTGTGTTTTGCAAATAATGTTTGAATTATGTACAACTGCAAAACAATGCAGCAGTCTGTTTATAAAATAAAATGAAAGTAAAAAAAGAAATTATCATGAATATCACAGTAGATATTGTCACAGTTCAGTACAGTACTGAGATATTTTTTTAATCAATGTATTGCAACATCGGATATATTGTTTAAGGCTACAATTAACGATTAACGATCCATTATGTGTCAGTCATTGTCTCGATTAAAATCCAATAAAATAATCCTGTTTTAGTCCCACTGTGGGGAAATGTGCAGTGTTACAGCAGCAAAATAAATATAAACATCAGTAAATAATAAATAAGTAAACCAGCAATATAAATGAGAGGAAAAAATGAAAATTGATTGATTGTTTGGTCCATAAAAATGTCAATCACTGTTTTATGGTTGCAAATTTTGTGCATTTTCTTTAACTGATAGTTGAAAAAACTAACAATTTAATATCTGATTAATCATCAATTAATTAATTAATAAGATACTAAATGCATTCCCCCTACCCTCATTTCAAGTTTAAGTTTCCTTAATCAACAAATGGCTCTGCCAGACAAAACGATGTCAGACTAGACTATTGATTAATTAATGACTATTATAAGACATCGATTAATCATTAAGATCTCTACACCGTCTCTGAAAGCTCAAGGTGACGTCACAGTTCAAAGATATTCAGTTTACTGTCATAGAGGAGTAAAAAACAGAAAATATTCACATTTAATGAGCTGGACGTTTCTTAACAAATTACTCAAACTGATTAATCAATTATTAAAACTAGTTGGCAATTCATTTAGTAGTTGAAAACTAATCGATCAGTCATTGCTGCTCCAAAATATTCACATGTTAGAAGCTAAAATCAGAGTATTTTAACTTTTTTCTTTAAAAAAAAAAGACTCAAAACTATCAATCGATTATCAAAATAATTGACGATTGAGAACTAATTGATCATCGCAGCTCTGATACTGTTACATCCCTGCACTCTACAGATAAAATGATGTAAATAAGGACATTATAACCTATTTATTGACCCATTTATCCTGATAATTCTGATCAGGCACCTGTAGCACACACCTTACCGTCCATAACACAGCATGTAGTGGGTCTGCAGACCTTTATTGATCGTGTCCTCACGTCTCTGTTTGTCTTTTGTTTGTCTCAGACAGTCCTTCACTCCTCAGACTAATAATATCTCATCGTTTCTTTGTTGTGAGCTGACATTTGTCTCTCGCGACGACTGCTGCTCTTCTGTATTTAAGAGGCTGTTAATTGATAATCTCTCAGATCCCTTTTGAGACTCTTAATTAGCGTTTTATTAAAGGCAGGTGCGCCGCGGATCAACCAGTTAAAACCTGCGTATTGTACAGTATCTTTTCATCCGGCGGTGGCGGCCTTCGTCGTCACCGATTTGTGTATTCATTTAATAAAAAAAAAAAAAGCTTTCAATTTCCAGACATTATTGTTAATAGATATCAGCAGTCAAGCACTTAACTTAATCATTTCAATTAGTCAGGTTCGTCAAAAGGTGTATTGTGGAGTTTAATAACAGGCAATAAGTGTTTTCCCCTCTTCTGTGTCAAACCAATTTACACGCTGATAATAACGTGTCTGCCTCAATTTTAAATAGTAAATTAAAACTGAACAAGCAGCTGGTTAATCGTCAAGTCAGTTATTGATTGACTGGAAATTTATTGGCAAATATTTTGATTTTTAAAGTCATTTTTTTTTAAGCAAAAATGCCAAATATTTCTCAGGGTCTGTAGGGTTTCTGCTGTTGGTTTAAGACGTCACCTCAGGATTTTAGGAATTTAAGATTTAACATTTCAAGCTATTTTCTGTCAGTTTATAGATTAAACGATGAATCAGTCAACGGAGATAAAAATCAAGGATCAACTAATAGTATGTTTGATTTCTTAGGTACACAGATCTAAAACAAATGCAGTCTAATTAGGGCTGGGTGATTGATTTGTCTGTCTTAATGTGAAAGAAAAATTAATATCTTTGGTTTTTTGAGTGTTGATCGCTCAAAACAAGCAGTTGAGGACATAATCTGAGGTTTCTGACGTTTTACACTGTTTTCTGACATTTTATAGCTCAAATGATTGATTAGTCAGTGGAAACAGTGACTGATAGATTCATTCCCAATTAAAGTTAAATAAAAGTACATTTGATTTCTTAGGTGTACAGATAAAATGAATGCAGTCTAATTAGGGCTGGGTGATACAGCTGAAAAACTTCTCATGATAAAAATGATAAAAAGTTTCATTTCAGTCAGTACTGATGATTTATAGTTTCCCATTTTTAGTAAATATCTGGAAAAAAAGGTTGAATTTAACAATCTGATTTAGAATTTATTCACCTTACTTTGAATTTAGCCACTTAATTTTCTAATTTAACTGCCTTAATGTGAATTTAACCACTTTATTTACTATGATGCACGACTATTATGTGTCTGCCACAATATTAAAATGTAATTTAAAGCTGAACAAGTAGCTGATTAATCGTCGGGTCAATAAGTTGATTTACAGAAAATCTACTGGCAAATATTTTGATTTTTTAAGCTATTTTTCAAGCAAAAATATCAAACATAGAGCTGCAATATATCAATATTATAT